>JALLBJ010000054.1:0-68235 GCA_036940105.1 Skeletonema potamos
AAAGTAACCCCCCCCCCCCCCCCCTCTGTGTGCGCGTCTTGAGTATCTATTGCGATTTTGAGCCTCCAGTCGATTGGTAACGATAACGATAGTAATAGTACAGCCACTTTTTGACTTTGCCTTTTCCAAGAACAATCATACCTATCTCACCAATACATTTATCGTCACTTTTGAAAACTGAACATGTATCAAGTTTGTAATATCATCATACAAAATACATCATTCTGTTCCAAATACACAAATCCAAACTTTTCATACAATCTCAACGCTGCAATATTATCCGTATTGACTGATAGTACAATAGGAATTCTTTCATCATCACCATCATCGTCGTCAATAGTTGATAGTTTACTGTGCAAACTGTTGTTGTTGTTGTTTCGTCTTCTTCTATTTCGTTGTCGTTTCTTCAACTTATTCATCAACTCATCATTGTTACTACTCAACCCAACAACTCCTCTACTAGTACTACCAGAACTACTACTACTTGATAGTACATCCATCATAATCCCCTTGTGCTGACCAAGGAAATGATCTTTGCCATTAACATCATCATCACAATGTGATGGTGTGTCATGACTACGTTGTTTATTACTCCAATAATCTTTACCACAATCACCACTGTTGCCATCATCATCATCATCATATTCACAACACAATAATATATACTCCACCACAACAGATAATAAACTCGATGCAATCCCTCTTTTACGAAATTTTGTATCCACATGAAGATTTAAAATGATGTAATGTGGCGAGGGTAATGCTACCGCTGGAACTGGAAGATGATCGTTGCTACTGCTGCTACTACCACTAGTACTACTGCTATTACTAGCACTTGGATTGTTGCTGTTTCTATTGCTGGTGTTGCAATTACTGCTGATATTGTTGTTATTAATATCGTGGTTGGTATTGTTATTATCGTCGTTGGCATTGCTACTACTACTACTGGTGGTGGTTGTAGATGGACCGGCAATTAGAGGTGACCTATGGCGAAGTTGAATAGTGATTATTCCCATTATTGTTGTACTATTATTTTTTGTAGGTAGTGTAACATCTTGGATGTTGTTCTTGTTATTGTTGGGTGAATTTTCGAAATTGTCAGCACCACAATAAGTTGATTGTGCGATGTTGTTTTCGTTATTACTTTGCATGGCTACAAAGTAAACTTCTGGTTCATATCCTAAACTTGACGACGAGGATGATGTAGTGTCATCCATGTCAGCAGCAGCGGCGGTGCAATTGCTCTTTTCTATGAAAAATGTTTGTGAAGAATAATTATCGATATGGTTGCAATAAGTTGCTGTTGTGGAATTATCGGTGATGCTCGTGAATGTCTCTGACGAATAGTCGTCAGAGGCTTGTCCAATACGTGGAAGTTGATGTGTCATTAACAGTTGTTGGAGAGCGGCAGCATTCATTTGATAGATGTCATGGCGGAAATTATGCTGCTGCTGCGTGCTACAGCGTACTTTTGAAGCAGCAGCTGCATCATTGATGTTGACATCATCAGATTTATCATCTTGGTAATGGTCAATTATATCATTTGATGACGATGTCACAACATGATGGTGGATTGGTTTGAGCCGACGAATTGGTGGCGGCGGCGATGGTAAGAATAATGATAGCTGATTCTTCGGCGGTACTACTCCCCAAGGATGATGACTTGATGATCGATTAGTGGTGGTGGTTGATAGGCTCAAGAATGATGCCACCGATGTTTTCATAATATAATGCAACAAACTTCTATCGGTATTGTACATACTATTATTATTATCTGCTTCGGTGGTGTGATGTGGATGCGCTACTAGAGGTATGCTAACTTCGGGTTATTGTAGGGTTTTTGAAGACCTCTCACCGCTTCTCACTTCTCACTTCTCACCGACAGTCTCAGACAGTTCCCGCAAGAAGAATGAGAGAAAGCGACACCAAGCAAGCTAGCCTTTGCGAACTCTGTAGGCTCCAGATAGAGTGAGGCATCAAACCTATGCATTTTTTGACTTGGCTTCTCCTGAAAATCCGTAGCCAGATAGAGTTGCATCATACCTAGTTCGACTTGGTCAGGGAGACGATATAAATATGCCTATCAATGTCGAAGGGTACCGTAGTAAGTAGGCACCAAGGGAGGGTGGGTGGGAGAAAAGAAATCTCTATGCCTTCAATTCAACGTAACGAATAGATTTGGCCCAGCAATCGCATAGATAATGGGTAGAACTCTCACATATTCAGCCAGTGTTCAGGTCTTCATCTGCTTGCGCAACCCGAACAGTAACGAGATACGCTTTCGAAGATTTCACCTCCAAAAAGAGAGCCCAGCAGAGCATAGTAGTTGTGACTCCCATTTGTCTGGCTTTCTTCTTCCTCGCTCCCCAGGCGAGGTTGGGACCACGCTCATGGGAGCTGTGTCAGAGGCAAGTCAGTCAAATTCAAATAGGATTCTTAACTACTTCTGCAATCGTATGTAAGCAAAAAGTGTGTGTCGGGTCCACACCTGAACACCACTCCAGTAGTAAGCGCGACTGGTCTTTCCACTTCACGAGAACTCATCACGTACATGCATTTGTACAGTAAGGTCGTAGATAGCCAGATAGAGTTGCATCATACCTAGTTCGACATATAAACATGCCTATCAATGTCGAAGGGTATCTACCGTTGTAAGTAGGCACCTCCACCCCTTCTTGCTTGCACAAAAATTTTGACGGTAAGTCTGGATGATAGATGGTTGGTTGCCCCCAGGCCGATGGGCATGCGGCCTATGTCTTCAAAATGCTTTGTTGCAGTATAACTTTCCTTGGAAAAGTCCATGTTGCTTCTTGTTCTTGTGTTTCGTGTAGTGCTTTACCTAATGAGAAATTTGAGGCCCGCCTTCCGCCTTCGCCCACATGATACAAAACCATACCCGTGTGTGTGGCCGTGAAAATCTTTTGAGGAACTTCGAAGAAGGTCATAGATAGTCGGCGTGCCATCTGCCCCTGGCTGCAATCTGCCTTCTATTCCCGTTAGAACACAACCCAACGAATCTTGGATTTTTGCCGTGCTGCTGCATGCAGCTTTGCTTGTGTATTCTTCTCATCTGATAATAACGGAATTGGAATCATACTACTAGCCTTAGTACATATGATGGGTAGCATCATCAGCAACAGCATGTCCGAAGAAGACAAATACAAGCCTGTCAAACTTGAGCCGACCAAAGCTCAATGCAACTGTGGAGCAGTAAAGCTCACTATCTCCAACCCTCGCCTTGTCTTAGCATGCCATTGTCACGACTGCCGCGCACGTACTGGTGCTGATATGGCCTTGTGCCTCACAAGCAACGGAAAAGATGTCAAGGTTGAGGAAGCAGCAGGAGGACAAGTGGTTGAATTCGGCAAATTCCACCCGGATGGGAGCAACAAGGGCCCAAGGGTTCGTTTCTGCAAGACTTGCGGCACCACAACACACTATTCATCCTTCGGTGGTGCAATTATTCAGGTTCCCTTGCTCCTAACAGGGTTGAAAGACAAGGTTGATGAACCTTTCTTCCACATGTGGAAGGACTCTGCGGTTCCAACCAGCAAAGGAATCTTCGAGAAGGCCACTGTTCCTGTCTTTGACGGGCTCCCGACTGGAAAAGCCATGTCGGATTTCATGGCCATTGCTAAGGGAGAGTAAGTCTCTCGCTTGGTGTTCGTTTTCTTAATAAATCGTGGTAGAATTTAAATGTAGTAGTCATCTACATCATAAGAATTATTATCCATAATTGTATCTACTGTTTTCCATTCTCACGACTCGCCTCCTCCGAAGATTTCTGTGAGATGAGAAGCCCTTCTTCACCAGTAGTCTCGGGGATAGCAGATAAAGGACCTTCACTGACCCCCTCCGTCCATGAAGGGATGTGATGAAAATCCACTTCCGAACGGATCTGGCCTCTCTATATCTGTAGCTAGGGCATTTGATCGCGATTATTCAATAGTCAAACAATATATCGGATCACTTCATTGTCTCATAGATGATGACGAGCGCCTCAACATCATAGATATATGTATTGGGCGCTCCATGACATGAATATCTCAACCTGCGATATTTATCTGTCAGTTTTATGATGGAGTCGAAACAATACTATTCTGCTGCTATGCCCCTACCTGAGAAGCGGATACAATCACCACCTGTCAGACTAACAGCACCGGCGCTAGAGGATGTGGAGTTCAAGGAAGTGCATCTAATATGGCTGCACCCCCTCTCTCGATGTGTCTCAATCGAAAAATGTTGCGTTTTGTAAAAATGTAATGCACCTGTGGATGCAGAATTTGGTAAAGAACTAGAACATATGAAGCTGTCGCCTCTTTGCACCTGGATAGCTGGAGGAATGGAATGAACGAAGAAGTTGGTCGTTTCAATCGAGTTCTTTTTTTCTATGGAGTTTGGTAAAGCTGACGAAATAAGACAATGGATCCAATCAGTCCTTCGGAAATCGTACACTACAAAGCTGAACACAACCGCTTATTGAAAAACTTGCCCTCTATGGAAGGCCAATATTGCTTGGACACAAGAAACAGTCAATGTGGAGACAAAACGGTAAGAATCACGAGGGGGAGAGTAAAGAGAGTATGTGTAGAGAGAAACAAATCACATCTGGAGCAAGCATTGTGTATCAAGATTGTTTTGCCCTTTCTCCAGTTGAAGTGAAACTTTAATTGGAAAATAGAAGCAATGTTCCGGTTCTTCTGTTCGGCCGGTGGGCGACACATACGACTGTCGCCTCTTGAAATGAAACGAATGAAAAAATCAATCGATTTCGATAGTATACATCCGACTGAAACGACCTGCACAATGAGACGATGGGTACAATCAATCAGTCATTCGCAAAAAGGACCACATACAACTTGTTATTGAAAGAGGCTACATCACTACTTGAAATCACGGAAGGTCAAGCTCTTGATGAGGAAGACGAGAGGGGACTGATTTCTTGAAGAGGTTAAAAGAAAGGTCAAGATTGATGTTGAGAGAGTGCAAGGAAAGAGATTCGCATCACAGGGATAAAAAACGTGTTGTCTTTTCTCGGGCTGGCATGAAGGTAAAGTGCTGTGTCAGGCTGTGTCTCACATAAAGCGTAATGAAAAAATAATTGTGCAACTATCATAAATTTTCTCTTGTGGTACACGATTTAATCCCGTTTTTTTCACCTCGCATATACAATTATACATGTATCTTTTCCCCTCAATCCAATTATATCAATTCCTCATTAAACCCCACCCCTCAACAACACAAACAATCCATATAAACTCATCTAATCATTCTTCTTGCCCCCGTTCTTCTTCCCATTCCCTTTCTTCTTCTTCCCCGCTGTACTCTGTTTCTCCTTCTCTGTTTCTTTCTCCACCATACTAATCTCCTTCTTCAACTCCTTCCAATCCCCCCGTTCCGGCATCCACCCCAAAGCCCTTCGTGTAGCATCCGGTGCATCCTCCGGTTGTATCATCCCAATGGGTGGGATACAAAATGCCAAAACGAATGTTCCAAAGGTTAAAATGACGGCACGGGCTTGATATCTTTCGGCATGGGCCATGTATACGATGGCTGTGATGAGGAGGGAGAGGAAGTGGAGGAAGGTTAGGGCTTGTTTAATTTCTGTTTTTGTTTTAGTGAAAAAGTATAGCGTCATGTGTTTTGTGTGTGTTTGTGTACAAGTTAATAAATGACGCAAGAAAAAGATGGAAACGAAAGTGTGTCAGATTTTGATGGGATGAAGTAAATAATAATATACCTTACTATATATATATATGGCTGTTTGATATATACATCATCCTCCGCTTCCAATCCCACGATCATTACTATTCTAACATCAAGACCACCAAGATATAATATTATAATATATATACACCCACACCATTTTTTTTCTTCTTGTCGCAACAATATATATTACAATCACAATAAACCAACGAGTATATACAAAACTTACTAAAGGTATTCTCATTTCGTTGATTCAACCAATGTGCCACTTCAGTTTTTGTTTCCGACGTTTCTACTACTGATGCTGCTGCTGCTGATGATGATGATGATGCTGCTATTGTACGTGATGGTGGTAGTAATTTTTTTGTACTAGCCTTTTCATCATCCTTTGTCATTGTCGTTACAGACATTATTTTGTGTATGTTTGTTGGGTGATGACGGCGTTTGTTTTGCTGTCTGTTTTGATAGTAGTTCTAGAACAACAACAACAACAACAACGACTACTGCTGTTATTAACCATATACTAAAAAATGAGAGAGAATGCTATGTGCTTTGAAAAAACACAGCTGTGCGGTTTCTAAGTACATACGGTGATTTTAGCGTTTTGATCTTGCCAAGCAACTTTTTACTCCAGGAGCATCCCCATAACGGCTCTTTTTTTTGGCAGGTAAAACTGCAAAATTCAAATGCTTTCTCGTACTGTGAATTGGCGATTCAGGAATGCCAATGAACTCCATCCCAACACAAGAAAGAAGACAACCTCCCTCTCGCTCTTTGGTGCCGAAGCCCATCATGTAGTTATTTTATTTTTACACCCATTCTAGCACAACTCCGCCCTTTTCATGTAAACAACAATAGGAGTATAATCTTCGCTAACAATCATCGACTCTATCATAAGTATATTATTATCAAAGAATAATAACAAAGTAATATCTATCTCTGTAAAAGTATGGAATCTTATGAGAGGGTTAGTGCCACGGCAGCAGCTTTGAGTGGCAACGACGAGAACAAAAATAATAATCATAATAACGACAACAGCAGTATACAGATGATAATGGTAAGTTTTTTTTGTTTTCTTCTTCTACTTTGTATACTGTCTTGTAACCAATGCCAAGAGAGAGACAGACGAGACGTTGGACCCTGCATTCTTCCCCCCCCCCCCCGCGCTTCAACTGTTAAGTAGAGGGAAAAAATTCTTGTATTGTCCCCCCCCCCTCCCCTCTCCTTTGACGTACGATACGAAACAACTCAAAGGCCGCATACTTATATCATTGGTGGAGGTGGGTGAGAGGGGGGACAATTATCAGTCATTTTATCATTTATCTTTGCAATACTCACTCCTACCTCATCCCGCCACCACTCCCCCCCCCTCGCACCATCGATTGTTCTTGTTTTCTCTTCTTCTTTTTTTCGACAGTCACAACACGTCAACGACAATAATAATATGCTACACAACAATACTAATCGACGTACTGCAACTGCAACTACTATTACTCACCACACGACGAGAGGAGGAAGAAGAACCTCAAATTTCATCACGACAAGGACATCCATATTCCTTGTCATTCTTATTACCATAACATCATCATTTTCGTTTGCTTCTGCCTCTTCACTACTTCGACCACCACAACAACAACAGTATCATCATCATCGTAATCTCGACTTTAACTCCTACTGGAACGGAGAATGGATTGCCGACTCTTCCTCTTCCAACTATGCCTGTCATGAAAATTGCGATGATGATACCCACCAAAACAACAAAGGTGAATCGGACATGTTCTTGGATGACAATTTCCAACAATTCCTAACCGATGAATATACCATTATACGAAATGTTAGTTTAGGATTATTGGGATTGTTATTTGTGAGTTGTTGTATGTGTTATCCGGAGTGTTTGATTATTCCGTTGACGACACTTTGGAATAAGTGTTGCTATTATTGCTGCAGTTGTTGGAGGAATACGACGACTAGTGCTAGTAGAAGTGGAATAGATTTGGGAGATGAGAATGGTGGTGAATATGTGGGTGGGAAAATGGAGGTGGAGAAGAAGAAGATGAAGAAGAAACGAAGTAGTAAGAGGCAACAACAAGAACAGGATGGTATCAGTGATTTGGCACCTAATTTAGATGTGGAGTTGGTATAGAAGGGGGCTAAGCTACTATCTGGTTCGGGACGGAAAAAAAAATGGAACAAATGTGCATGTTGCGGGGAGGGAGAGAGAATGATGTGATTTACGAACTATAATTTGTGTGATAATTGTAGTGTGACTATTTGGGCTTAAGAATGTGTTGTTTATTTGTAAAGACGAATTGGATTATTTATTTAAATAACTGTTAATAATTTAGGACTAAGGCTTAGTCAATCGACAAGTAAAAAATATGACATGGCAGGCTTTCATTATGAGCCTCATCACGGGAGAGAGAGAGAGAAAAAAAAAAAAAGGTGCTGCGTAACGTTCTCAAGTTCTTCTTCCAACAAACTTTATATCCATATAATTACTGTGAGTTAATGTTTTTATAGTCATCCGACAATACTGGGACACACATACACATCGTTAGAAACAGCCACTTCTACCAAATCAGGTTCTCTCTAGAGAAAGAGAGAGACAAGCAAGTTGTTCTCGTCTAACACTAACACAATGGTATGTCTGTATCTGCCGACGATTCCGACGAGGAACCCTTCAAGATACGTGAAACATCATTTGCCTTACCACGAAAGAAGGACATTTGCCTCCTGTTACCCATCGAATACGCGGTGATTTCATCATATTCAAATTTGCCCTTACCAAATAGCAGGTCCATGGCTACAGACAGAATTTCATCTTCTTTAACATGAGGGGAGGTCGATCCCGACGTAGTATCATTCGGAGAGTGAGTGTCTTGAATTTCCTCTTGAGTTACGGCAATAATCATTGGAGGGATATCAGTCGGGTCTTGCTTTGGTGCCTTCTTGGCTTGCAAAGCAACGATCTTCAATTGCTTACAGGCTGCAGCCGCCTTCTTGGCTTCTTCCTTTGCTGCCTTCGTGACTTGCACAGCATCATTCTGCTCTTGCTTACGGGCTGCCGCCGCCTTCTTGGCTTCATCCTTCGCTGCCTTCTTGGCTTTCACAACATCAATCTTCTCTTGTTTGCGAGCCGCCGCCTCCGCCTTCTTGGCTTCTTCCCGTGCTGCCTTCTTGGCTTGGAAAGCATCAATCTGCTCTTGCTTACGGGCTGCCGCCGCCTTCTTGGCTTCTTCCTTCGCTGCCTTCTTGGCTTCGTTCTTGGATGCAATCTGATTCTGAGAATGAGCTGAACGTGCATTTTCCTCCGTTTCATTTGTCTCCTTTGCTGGTACAAGGCCGAGCAGTCCAAGTCCAAGGTTATCAAGCAAGTAGTATCCAACCTCCTTTTCATACTTAATCTCGACATCGGCTTCAGATAAATATAGTTCCTCAAGACATTCGCCCTGTGAGGGCTGTACACTCTGAGGTTTATCTGAACCTACTGTTTCTGTTTCGTTTGCTTCCTTCCCGTCCTCAATCTCGATATCGGCTTCAGCTTCATCTAGTCCACCAAGAGATGTGTCATGTGCAGCAACATCATCAAATCTCCAATAATGGAGCGGCTTGCCCAGAATATCATCACGCGCACAATCTTTCATCGCCGCACCATTCTGTGCCTGTGTGTCGTCTCGCGCCTCCTCCTGTTGTAGTACCTCCTTGGTGAAATTATGTTTGTCAGCGACCTCGTTTTCATAGGTGTGCGGCTTGACGACATTGCCAACACTCCTGGTTGAGATGTTGGGGCTCGATTTCAATACGGCCATGTTGTACTTATTATGTGTCGAAGATGTAACAGAGGCGCTGTAGCGTAGTGAGTCGAGAGTTACTTCACGTCAATGTCTAACGCTTCAAGGCTTCCAAGGGAGGAAACTCAAGAGTGAGACTGCCTCGCCGGTAGCTAGATAGATATGACTTTCATGTGATAGTGCGAACAACACCCCGGGGTATAACTTTGGCAAGACAGAGCGAGAGTGGGGATGAATCTCAGAAGCTGTGTAGGTACAATATGTAGTAAAACGCGCGCTTTTGCAGGCTGTATTGTGGGAGGTATTAAATCATTCAGATAGTAGGATGAGATTTGGGGCGGTGGGCATGAAAGAAGTTGAAGTTTAGTCTAGCCACTCACAAGTTCGTTATCATCACTTGTTCTTCACGCTAAGTAAGTAGGTATTGTAGATTTTGGTGTAGTTGCTAGAAGAAAAACTAACAAATTCGGACTCCGAGTTTAATGACAAATTTGTTATTAAGTGAACAGTAAGTATGGTCTCTCACAAGTCGAAATTTAGTCGGGAAGTTAGGGATAAAGGCCAAGTAGACGTTGGTAACAAACAGAACACATTCGGTAATAAACTAAACAAGATGGCTCATTTGCGGCATCACAGGCGCCACGTTCACTTCAACGAGCACTCTCATTCATGTGAAGGTATAATTGCTACAATCATCAGGGAAAATGACTTGTACGAAGCAGTCATGGACGCATTGGATGGGATGAGGAAGAAAAAAACAGCAGCAGCAGTAGATACAACAGAGAAGGAGCATTCAATGTCGGGAGTAGTAGCAGCGGCAGCAGAAGCAGTAACAACAAAGATTGGGTAGAACTCATGCATCATCAGACGGTTCAACGATTGCGTTTGCGCTTTCGAACGGTGAAATGTTTTGCAAAACGTGCAAAAGGAATGACACGAATGATCCAGATGCACTCTCATCCAGAAATTAATGAGCAGATCAGGGAGTTACGAAGAGGGCGTCAACGACCAAACGATCAATGATGCAGGCAGCAAGAAGAGTGGAACGCCGTCTCGCTGCTCCATTGCATATGAACGTATGCCTAAATCTCCGAGCTGCAGACACTGAAGAAATGGGTTATTGTGCATGATGTACCTACCCACGGGTATTAAAGTACCTACCTACGTGCTAACCTTAAGAAGTAGGCTTGTAATCTCAATCTTGCTCCACTCAACGGCTAGTAATGTTAAACTACATTATACTCAGGTGCATACAAGAAACACAAATTGGTCCGAAATCTGCTCAGTTTCTATAACCCAGCCCAAGTATCCATACGGACTCAGCGAAGGTTGTCTGCCGGACCAGCAGGCCTGATTTGACACTTTAGATTCGGAGCCTGGACTCCTCACTCGCTACTACTATATTAGCAGTCATCACCCCAAAAGCATCCAGGTCAGGGGTTCAAAATCCTCTCCGTTTATGATGAGACTTCAGAAGTTTCCAAGTAGCTAGCTACGTTGACTACCATTTCTGGCCTCCATTTATCGCTCACCCCTGTGTGAGAATCGTAGGTTTTGAATTCGAGAAAAAATGAAGCTAAACGCCTGTGTTAATGAGAAAATCAAAATTTAGGCATTTTTACGAGAAAAATTCCCAATCTTTTGCAACAAGACTCGCAAAAAGGCTCTTTTTGAATGTATGAAAGAGGGCATGCCCCCCAATTTTATTATGCTAAATATTCTGTAGGCGAAGAGCCCCCTAACATCCCGCTTAGCCCCCATTTCCCATTTTCATTTCCAAACACCCAACTAACTAGCGAGCGCAAAAAACGGCTTGGCAAGATAAGTTGACGCACTCTTTCACTCCGATTGCGCCGCAGAATTCGTTGCCCTCTCCGACTCTAATTCAAAGATCCATCATTTGTAATACTCCCACAACTTATTTTCAACAACGGAAGAAAATCTGCAGTGCCACACATTACAATCATAATTTATTGCGTTGCTTCTTACTTTTATCAATCACGGCCATCAAGACATTTCATCGAAAATATTGATTATGGCTCCACGAAGTAGCACCTCCACCGATAAGCCTAAGCGAGTGCGTCGGAAATGTACCGCTCCAGGTTGCGACAACCGAGTTGTTCAGGGGGGTGTTTGCGTCACCCACGGTGCGAAGCGTAAACTCTGCTCTTACGCCGGTTGTTCCAAGGCCGTGAAACTTGCTGGATTTTGTTCCTCGCATGGCCCAACCAGAAAGAAGTGTGACTACATCGACCCTTCTTCGGGTGGCCCTTGCACCCGTGTGGCCGTCCAAGGAGGACGGTGTCTAAGCCACGGTGCACGACGAAGGTTTTGTGCGTTCCCCGGCAAGGAGGTGTGCACTAAAAACGCAGTTGCGGGTGGATATTGCAAGAAGCATCACGATCTTGTCCAGGATGCCAGTGGTATGCTGGTGTTGCAATCATCTCCTTCCATCAAGAGTGATAGTGGAGATGTTATCAAGACTAACACCTTCTGTATGTCCGTCGGTGCGGGGGGGAGTGTTATTAGTGGGGGGGCGTCGGCGGCATCAATTTCTGATCAGTCGGTCGCATCATCGGCTGCTACCGGCATGTTGTTTCGAGGAGGAATGGGGCATGAGGATCGGCCACCATTATTATTGGAGTATGAACATCAAGTCAAGTCTCGTGCTCCTGAGAAACCCTCTCCCAAGCCGCATCACAAACGTGGCTTGTCTATCTTTGATGAGATGCAAACTGTTGATGCTATCATTAGCACTGCTGCTGCTGAGGGAATGGCATCGCAACATAAGAAGGTGAAGCAAGCACCAGAACAGTCCTACCTCCCTCCACCACAACAGCAGTATGCTGACTCCACCAAGACGCCCCACACCCTCGTAACATTTGCCGATGGCACTAGACTATCACAAGAGGCTCCGGTAACGGCAAAGCCTACCTCCCAAGAAAATCCCGAAGACATTTGCCTTCAAAATTCCTCGTGCACCTGTTCTTCATGTCGCTCGCCTACCCTGGCCATCTTTGACCAGATGATTCAAGCGTCGCACAAATTAGAGCGGGGGGGGGTCAGAAATGACAGGTATGCTGGTTTGTCTCCGCCAAAGCTGAGTCCCTCAAAGAGACAGTCGGCTAGTTCCAAATACAACAAGTCGGTGACGTTTCCACATGATTACTCTTCTTCATCAAGTTCTGTGGGAAGGAAAGTCAGTGAAAACAACTTCGGCCAGACATCATCTCCCCCTTACTTTTGGAATCGAGGTCGAGGCCATGCTGACGGCAGTCGAGCCTCCAACGCATTGGCAGCCGCCGTCAAAGTTGCACGCGATGAAGATGATATGTCACCCATGAGTCGAACAGTCTCACATGATGTTGAAAGTCCACGATCACGACACTATCCCCATCATCATTATTATGGGTATCCTCCCTCCCAACATCATCATCACCGCCACCACCACCCATCACAATATTACTATCACGACCAACATGCTCCTCCTCATTACTATTATTACCAGCAGCCTTTCCCGCAGCACTATTATCATGAGCCAACTCCGCCGGCCAATGCTCCTGGCACCCCTATCTTGGGTGATGACCCGCTTGAACCTACTCCATCTTCAAGTGAATCGAGGAGGAAGCAAATGAAGCAGCAGAAGCGTCTGTTGCCAAAGCCAAGAGGGAAAACGTTGGAACATTTGTTCATTCCTAGTGAAGCTAAGTAAAGCTTTTGCTGAACCAATTCATGGTCAATCTTTGCCTCCCAGGGTTATTAGGTAAACAGTAGGTACTCAACATTAAAAAGATAAGCTAGAGACATCATAGATTAAATGGTACGAAGACACAGTTCATAGCGATAGGTGAACGTTGCGCGCGATCTTTCATCTTTTATTTTCTCTTTATGTAAAAAAACATATCTATCTAGTAAAACGAGTTCGGACCAATTTGTGTTTCTTGTATGCACCTGAGTATAATAATGTAGTTTAACATTACTAGCCATTGAAATGAATCATTATCATGCACAGCCTCGCGACGGCGTGCCGTCGTTCTTTGAACCGCTCCTTGAATACTACAATGGTCTGCCACCGATCACGCGGACCTGGCTGGCATTGTCTCTTGTTACCACTGGATTGCATACGTTGGATATCCTCCCTTCTGTCAAGCTCATTTTTCTTTGGCATCGAATAAAACCACCGCACTATGAATTATGGCGAATATTAACCAGCTTTTCATGGGCTGGATCAGGAACACTTGTTGATTTCCCAGTGCTGATCACGTTATATACCATGGCTGTGACTGTAGCCAGCTACGAAGAAGATCCACACGAGGCTGCTCACCAAGCTCCACGACAAGACAATAATGGCAGTCAAAGAGATCAAAACGTACAAAGATGGACTAGACATCGGCAATCAGACTGCATCTTTGCATTCATTTGCTGTTCCATACTTATTCTGATCACTTACCTCGTTTTCACAGAGACATCTATCCTCCTCTTTCTGCTGAACTTCATTGATCTTCCCAATCCAGTTTTGCTGCCAGTGTTCACTCGCACGCTACTCTATGCAATAATCACTCTACATTCACTAAAACACCCTGATCAACAACACAACATCAATTTCTTTCCAGTGCCAGGCCGATACGTTCCACTCTTTCATATTGGCTTTGGTGTTCTAATGGGCTACAGAGTCAACGAAACTCTCCATGGTGTAGCGATTGGATTGATTTATGCATGTTTGATACTCGAGAATGAATTTCTTGCTTCGCTCGTTGGAAGAAAAAGGATTTTATCAACTCCACAATGGCTAATTCAGTTCGTCGGTGAAGATGAAGGTGTCATTCATGAAAATGACATTAATTTTAATCGATATCCTGGTGTTCGTTTCGAGCAGGGAGCTAATGCAATTCACCACGCAGCTGCAATTGGTGATATCGTCTACATTCAACACATGATTGATGAAGCAGAATCCCAGCTCGCAGTATCAAATGCAACAAGTAGTGATGCTGCTACAGCCATAACTGCACCCTTCCGCCAGAAAGATAGGAACGGCTGGCAGCCAATCCACGAAGCGGCAAGGTCAGGTAAGTGTGACGTAATTCAGTTGCTGCTAGAAGCTGATCATGTCTTGGATGAATCTAGTAAAAGCAGAACATGGAGGAGAAGAGCTGGAAGGTTGAAAATTGATGTCAATGCTAGGACTAATGACGATAGAGGTGTCACTGCTTTGCGGCTGGTCGAGGACAACCATGGAGCTGATTGCGATTGTGCAAAACTTCTTCGAAAGGTTGGTGGAGTAAGCTTAGGCTTTGGAGATGAGACGATGATGAAGATTGAGCCATCACATTCATGATACGCAAGAGCTACAAAATGAATTTTGATCATTTAGATCACAATACCAAGGAATTTTGATCATTTAGAACACAATACCATGCCATATCATCACGGAGTCTTCAATTTGTTGATTACCATTTGATGGATCCATCCTTGTAGATTCGTTCTCAATAGGAGTGGCTTCTACCTTCTCTTCTTAGAAAGGTAGGTACATATGGTACATCTAAATCGGCAAATTTGACATACTCTGACTTAACTTTCAGGAGCAAGACCAGAAACGACAAATGTTTTCCTACGCTCTCCAATGATACAGCACACTTCGTCTTCTCTCAGGCAACATGTGCTGTCAGGTTTCTTTCCCTTAACCTTATCATTCACCAACTTTATCCAGTCGTTACTCATGTGTGGAAAGTATGATAAACTTTCAGCAAATTGGAACCCTTTCGTACCTATCCAATCATCATAAGTTGCTCTGTTTGGCACTACTGCAGGATCATCCCATCCTTTCCATGACGCTGTAGATACATCGTTGCCAGCAACTATTGCGCCAGCAGATTTTCCCAGATATACAGTCCCCGATTCACCTGTACAAGCGTCAATGATTAATTGCGAATACTCTCCTTTTTCAAGACAATGTTGAAGCCAAAAAGTATTTCCTCCTTCCACATAGATAACAGTCGGATTCCATGTAGATAATGCCTCCTTCCCATCCTTCGGCATTTGTGCATTGTCGGTTCCTTCTGGCTGCTTTAACGAGTCATCGTCCAAATCTAAAGTGATTGTTTGGAAAGATAAGTTTTCAAAGCAATCAACTGCTAGTAAAGTCTCCAATACGTTCAGAACTTGTGTCCTACGCTTCTTGCCGTCTGCCCTAGCCCGTTGTCGCTGCTTTCCTGGAGTGTTCGAACTTTGTGGATTTATAGCATACATTGCAGTCGGTATATATAATAGCTTTACAGTAACTTCTCCTTTCTCTGTGGAGATGTATTGCAACGTCTCTCTTGCCCATGAATCCACTTCGTTTGTCACTGCTACATCGAAAGTCTCGAATGTGAATTGTTTCCCATGTTCCCTCAAATAATCAGCTGTTTCTAAATTATTGAGTGCATTCACGTCTGGACCATTGCATGGGCTGAATTTCACAGAAGTTTTTAGCCTATCTTCTTTTTCGGCAACGTAGTCTAGCAGTATTTTGTTGACTATTGAATACCTCAAAAAAGATTTAGCGGCATGATTGGGAACGATTCCATCGGTCCAAGATGAAAATAACAAGGCGCGCGTTGCCCAACGACTGGTGGAAGATGGATTGTTGTTTATGTCACGTACGTCAGATGGAGTTGTTGTTTCCACCGGTGCATGATTGAGATGGATTTCAATTGGATTTCGCTGATGCCGAAGACTATTGAAGCTGAAAGCAGTAGCAGGAGAACGCGACGGGAAGGCTGCACATAAGAGGAGCAGTGTCTTAATCGCCACAGTGGTCTGCTTCATATTTGTTTTTTAAGCAGTCTTATGGAAGTGTGTTCCTTCACGCACCTTATGTTCATGCCATCCTTATCCGCTGGGTTGGCGCTTTGTCAGAGCAAGTGAGTGGTGAGTGGGTGGGCGGTGAACTGGACGGCTTTCGGGGACAGTCAGATGCTGACAACATCATGACCTCCGGATACAGGATACCAGATTAGAGAATAATACTAGAGATATGGACATAAGTTCGGTACTGACGTCACAGAGGGGTGGGGCAGGCACGGGCTGACATCACATTCTCATCATACAATACATATCGAGGGGAGGTTTGGATCTAAGTAAAGGGGGGCGTGGGGTCTTCAGCGAACTACCACATTTGCGGAGATGCCATTCAGGGGTGCTTTGGTGAAATATAATTCTCATTTCTGCCCCTTAAGTACCCAAAAACACATGTAACTGGCCAATGTTATCGTAAGCGGGTCTTCTGGGGGTGCGTACATAAAAAATGCCCCCTAATCATTGCCTTCCTCCACATCTCCCACCCAAGCGGGGTTGTGGGTTCTACTTCCTCATCTTGGTTGCACGGTTCTCTCACTCCCTTCACCAACTCTTTAAAACGTAACAAGATGTTCCGCCTCGCCGCAGCAGCTGCCCTTGTATCCACCGGAACATATGTTTCCGCTTTCAGCCCTGTGTCGCCCTTTACTCGAGGATTGAGCACGGTAACTTCCTCTGCTGGAACGGGTAGCGTTTCAACTCATGGCAGCGGATGTCCCTGCGGATCATGCTCACAGGGTAGGCATGGTGCTTCTTGCAAGTGCGCCTCCTGTGCTAGAGTGGCTCATTCGGTAAGGTTACGATTTGTTCAGTGATCACTTATTTTGCCTCGTCATATGTGAACCTCCGCCCTGCTTTCTAACTTTATATGAATTCGTGCACGAAACGTTACTACTTTTTCCACTCTCATTTTTATAATTTGACGAAAGGCACTCTGTGCATGCCCATCATGCGTTGAATCTCACTCATCCTCTTGCAAATGCCCTACATGCTCCAGTGCACACGCTGCAAACTGCGCTTGTGCAGCCTGCTCTAATGTTCACTCTGCCTTTTGCAAGTGCCCTTCCTGCACTGGTGCTCATTCCAAAGATTGTGGTTGCGTTGTCTGCAATGGAATGTAAATAATGAAATACGAAGCCATTATGTGAGACTTGTAGGTTTGAAAGGTAGGCGGGTATAGCTCTGATATGAATGAAGTACTCGTGGAGATGAAATTGCTTTTTAATGGAGCAGCAATAGCAAGTAATTAGCGTGGAACTGCCGATGTAATGTTTTATTAGAGAGATCGAGTTCAATTAACAGTATGAATCTTATTCGCATCTCTTGATTCTTAGCCGAATGAATACTATTTACGAGACATCATTAGCATCGCAAAATGAAGACAAAGAAAATCATGAATTGTTAAACTATACCTAGATCATGCCGTAACAAATTCGAAGACGCCGAAGAGAGAAACTTGCATTCAAACTCAAAACAACCTTTATGATGACAAAGTTTGAATGAGGAGGACGAAGTGAGAAAAGGAAAGTTTTTCATAATGCAAACGCAGGCCAACCCAGCTAAGACAGTCGCAACAGCGTTCGGCATCACGGCACTCTTCGTAATATCAGTAGCGTAATCCCTTTCAACCCGGGGGATCGAGCCACTGAGGAGCGCACAGTCTGGCTACACTGATTCGCAATCCACAGCTCATGGGCAACCAGGGCAAGGTGATGATGACGATACTGACCAGAGGTGTCGTCTAAGTATGAAGATATGAAGAAAGAGAGAAAATGTTAGATATATTGAATTCTAAGCAGGGAAATGGATCGGAAATATTAACTCACCGGTGTGCAAATAATGACAAAAGTCACCCCAGATTACTCCCTGAACTCTTTGACTTTGAACAGTAGTGATGTCCTCTACAGCTGCCATCGTCACAAGCAGGACTCTCGCCAGCATATTCCAGTCTGTCGTATGTTGAAGAGGGCTTGTGGGGGCTGAAATTTGATCGTATCTCTGTCACCAAAGTACTTAATGACGAGCTCGTTCAGTTTAGGGGGTTGGGATGTTACAGCCATTGGTTTCAAAGTATGTTATCTCATTGATGACTTGGGTTTTGCTTGCAAACTCTAAATATTTAGATCAAGTAGTGTTCCCTTTGAACTCAGCAGTGCAATGCCAGCCACTCTCATACCTTCCGAAGTCTCCTCGATATGATCTATGATCTAATCTTCTTTCCTAGGCGGAGATTTGTCATCCAAGACATATTCCAGCTCACCGAACCACATCTCGGCATTGTATTCCTCAGCTAATTCAGATGTGCCTTCGCCCCAGAATCCCTTACGCTTGCGAATTATGACATCCTCCATCACTTGTACTTGGCATGCCAATCGAAGGTTTGCAGATTGATCACTAGAACCGTGTGGAGGAAAATTTAGACGGATCTTCTCTTTTTTGTTTCGTTTATTTGGTTCTACAGCTCCGCTGTTGTTGTTGACAGTTGATTCTATTTCGACCGCGCACGTACCACATGTGCCTAACCCACGGCAGTTGATCAACCGTGCTCTTCCGTTGTGAGGGGAAGAACCTCTTCGTAACATTGCAGTTCTAAGAATCTCCCCTTTCTGAATTTGCAATTCCTTTGTCCCGGAAGAAGTTTCCAACGATACAGTGATTATTTTGTGATCATGATGAGCTGAGAAGTGAGGCGTTTTGGAAGAGCTGTTGTATTGAATAATAGAACGAGAAGTTCCGCGTTGTGATAGCATGAAGGAGGCCGATGACCAGCACAGCCGCAATATGCATACCAGGGGAGTTAATTTCCTATTCATTGGATACTATCCTATTCATTGGATACTATGTACCATTACTGGCTTATGAGTAGTGGATGACGGGGTATCACAACAAGTGCAAAGTACCTAAGTGCAAGCTGCAAAGCCAAGCGAAGGCACGCTGCAGACACAGGCCAGACCAGAAAAAAGAGAAGGAACAACTATTGTGCCGTCGCCCGTCGCCTTGGTCATGGTGATTGACATCCATCTTGCTTGTGCATTGCATACTTATACTATTACTCCTAGTCTTTAAAATGGACGACTACTCTTGCACTTTTGTGCCGCCCAACCATGGAGCTGCCGGCGGTGTCGTCGCCGTCATGATGTCTCCTTCAATGCCTGTGCGTGAGCAACAGGCACAAACACTGGCAATGTTGTTCATGCCGCAATCGCCATCCCAATCCGAAATCCCTGTCCATCTAAGCACATATACTCCTGGTGAAGACTTCGGTCGACTTGCCATGCTAGCCAAAGAATTTGGACTGGCAAGGATAAGGAATCAAAAGAATCAGATAAGAAAGAGGGTTCCAACATTGGCAGTCACACAACAACAATCGTCACACAAACGACAACCTGCTCTCCGGTATAGATTCTCTGGATACAGCATATGGTTAGAATTAGAGCAGCAAAAAGTTGATAACAACGGGGTTGGTGATTTGGATTTCGCTGTGAATGAAGCTGCAGATGAATTCCGCTTAGGCGGTGCAATTCCTGCGCCCCATGTTACTGCTTTGTACGGAATTACCACTATAGCAAATGATGACGAAGCAATAAACGTCTTCCGTGAAGAGGTGATGACAGCTATCACAAATAGAGCGACGACGCGAAACGAAGTGACAGGCAGTACTGGGAAACTTTGGCCAGATTTGGATGCCACAGGTATTCTAGTGGGCGCCGAGTTCGACGGAGTAAATGGTGGAGAGATGGATATGGCATGGGCAGAAATCAGTTTTGCTACATCGCCAGAGCATGAGACGCTCGTTAGTGATTTATACAATATATTTTATCGGCGAGATGCAAAGAGATTGTCAGCAGCAAATGCGTCTGAGACCGAGGAGGGGGGGGAGCAAGAATACCCACCACGATCACATACATGGGTCCCACACTTGTCTATATGTTACGATAATCCTGAGGGCTTTGGATCTATTCTTACTCGTCAATCATTTGAATATTTCTTGAAAACTAAATGCCCGACACTTGCCGCAGCAGCTCTTCCAGACAAAACAGTAAAGTTTACTCGAGCTGTTCGTGGAATATCTCTTTGGAAGACAATTGGAACTATGGCTGAGTGGAAATGTCTTGATAGGTTTGATTTTAATTGAGCGACGACACGCTGAACTTACAGCGTCACATGTTTAAATAAAAGTGAATAGCAGAGCAGAAGTTATAGTTTGAATGCAAGGGTCAACCAAAATTGGTTGGTTCAGATTTTGATTCGAGCATTGGACATGGTGTAAAAGAACCCGCAGAGCGTCATAGAGAGTTAGTAATTTTATTGTTGTTCTTAATAGATTATGTTAACTGTTCTTCTTCTGCTGCTGCAAATATTATGAACCAAAATACGCTAGTCTCTTCCCTCAAAAAGCATGGATGGGAAAATGTAGCAGAATAAGAGCATGTGAATAGTACTGAAAAATTGTGCTATTAAGCAAATGCTAGTAAAACACATGAAAGAGACATCTCTAAGCTTGGTATCTTGAAATCTAATCCTCGCTGCAAAACGACGACATCAGGCACCATATCACACCTAGCACAATCAACATCGGCCTGACCGGTGATAAAGAGCAAATAAAGATTGTTGGCAGCCCGCCCAAATTAAACCTCTTCATGACACAAACGAGGTTGTAGTGTCGCTGCTACGTGAGGCGACGGTCTGAGCCAGCTCATTTATGTTCGCTCCTACCCCAACCAAGACATTATCGATCACTGGCACCGGCTCAGGACGATGTGGACAGCGCTACACATGATGTGGTGGCATCATGTTGCGCTTTCGTCCCGCCAACACCATATCGGACAGGTAAGACTATGAATGTCTACCTTAGCTGTTTCTGTAGAGCAAATAAAAGTTGTTTTCGGCATAAGTAGCATCTAGAGATTAGTTTATCAACTGGCTCAAGCTGTCATCTCACGCAGCCGTGATGCTACTACCTCCATGGGTTAAGAAGAGGTCAAATTTTGGCTGTTCCCGAACACAACATCAGGAAACCATATGGTATTTAGCACTATTAACGTCGGCCTGAGCCGGTGCTGAAGAGCAAATAATTTTTGTTTTGGTATAGTAGTAAAAATGCATCAACCGGCTCAAGCTGTTATCTCACGTAGCTGCGAGGCTACTTTGTGTCGTGATTAGGTCCAATTTGGGCTGGCCGCCAGCACCACATCGGGACACCATATCGCAACGAACACTGTCCACATCGACCTGAGCCAGTGCTGAAGAGCAAATAAACTTTGTTTGACACAGTAGTTAAAGGAAACCAACCGGCTCAAGCCGTCATCTCACGTAGCTGCGATGATACCATACTATCTCGTATGTGTCGTGATGAGGTCCAATTTGGGCTGGCCGCCAGCATCACATCGGGACTCCATAACGTATCTAGCACAATCCACTTTGGCCGAGCCGGTCCTACTCTCCAATTTTCTATGCAATTTGGTTTTAATGATAACCCAATCTTGACGTAGCTGCCATCCTTTTAATGTTATGTATCGCTTGGCCGATTTCCGCAGGCTTTTTTGTACCCTACGGATTTGCGGAGCCGGTGGGGCAACCCCAGCTGAGAACGACTGCCAGGGAGACGGCACTCATGTTGTGACTTCACTAGTTAAATACTACTGTACGCTAGAAATTAAAGAACGAAACACAACATACTGCCCTGGATTCTAACACAGGATCTACCAATTGCCGGTTGGTTGCTCTGACAATTGAGTTAACAAGACTATGCTTTTTTCTATATTTGTCCCACCTCTCAAGTCTTCACCCAGGTCTTACAGGTATTCTTCCACTCGCTGATGCGATGTGGAAGCGCGCGAGACAGCCCCACGAGATGTTCTATGGGCACTCCTACACAGCTCCCACGCCCTCCACTTTCTTCCTCCAGCAATTCGGACTTGCTTGCACGAAGGCATTTGCCATTCACCTCCAGCACAAACCCAGCAATGCCACACGTCCACAACCCTCAACTCCAGGCCCCAACAGCCCCCCCCCCCTGGATTAAGCAACCCTTGCTCTACGACTCCTTCGGGGATCTAGGGTGTAGAAATGAACGTATGTACTATCAGTACGCTGTATGTACCTTTGACTGAAATAGTTGTACCTACGTCGGCGCACATACGCTGCACCACACTGAACCATGTCGCTACGACACATCCCACCAACAACCCAACAACCCCACAACCCACAACCACAACCACCCACTCTTTCGCCTCATTGCGCATCGCTCTTTGCTCTTGCGCTTTTTGATCTGGAAAAGCTATCATCATTATCATCATCATCATCAACAATAATAATAGCAGCTAATGAAACCACGATGATGATGAACAGTGGCAGCCTTACCTTTGCCATCATCATCACCACCATCATTAGCATCATGCAATTTGCCAGTGCGTTCGCGCCATCAATCAGATCTACAAGGGGCAGGGGCATTATTTTCCCAACACTTACAAGAACATACACAATAGCAGCGACAGAGCAACGGGAGGTTGTACTCAAGGCACATGATCCATCTAAATCTTATGACGTGATAGTCATCGGGGGCGGACATGCTGGTTCTGAGGCCGCTACTGCGAGTGCTCGAACCGGTGCGAGGACTCTACTATTAACTCAAAAGGTATCCACTTTGGGAGAACTCTCATGCAACCCTTCCATTGGAGGCATAGGCAAGGGGCACCTAGTGAGAGAAATCGATGCCCTCAACGGTGTTATGGGCGATGTCGCCGATGCGAGCGGAATACACTTCCGAATGTTGAATCGAAGGAAGGGTCCAGCTGTACGCGGTCCTCGCGCTCAAATGGATCGAGACTTGTACAAGGACAATATGCAACATTTGCTTCTCAATGGAGATTGGATGGGGATGGAGAACTTGGAAGTATTGGAGGCAAGTGCAGAGGATCTATTGCTGGATGAAGGGGAGGGAATTGAAACGTTGACTCCATTTTCGGAACCTGTATCCGCCAGGAGTAATGGTGGCGAAGCATCGCGGCTGGAGAGAGCCAAAGCGTCATCGTCTGCCAAAGCGAATGCAAATGATCGGAGGGCACGCATTCGTGGCGTTGTCGCAATTGATACAGCAACGAACGAACGTATTGAAATTAAATCCTCGACGGTAGTACTCACAACAGGAACATTTCTCCGCGGTGTGCTCATGATTGGACATGACAGGTACAGTGGAGGTCGCCACTTGAGGGATTCTGAGGAAGTGGAACCTCCTAGCGTGGGTCTTGCGTTAACATTGGAGCGATTTGGTTTCCCTTTGGGCAGACTCAAGACTGGAACGCCGGCCAGATTAGATGGTCGAACGATTGATTGGGATGCATGTAATATCCAACCTTCCGAACGGCCTGCATTACCGTTCTCTCATCTTCGGCAATCTCGAGGAGAGGAACCGCCCCTTGCTGCAGTTGGGAATTTGATTGACTGTTACCAAACTGCCACAAATGAATTGACGCACAAAATGGTGATGGATTATGCGCACCTGTTGCCACGCTACGATGGTATGGAAGGAAAAGGAAATGGACCAAGATATTGTCCTAGTATTTACAAGAAGGTGGAGAGATTTGCTGAAAGAAAGAGCCACAATTCATTCTTGGAACCTGAAGGCCTTAACTCAAACATAGTGTATCCGAATGGAATGTCGGGACCGTACCCAGAGGAGATTCAACAGAAGATCTTTCGCTCTATGAAAGGTCTGGAGAAGGTAGAAATTATACGACCTGGTTACGATGTGGAATATGACTTTGTCAATCCGCAGGTGCTAACCCATACGCTAGAAACAAAATCGATTTCCGGTCTATACCTTGCTGGGCAAATCTGCGGCACTACTGGGTACGAGGAGGCGGGAGCGCAAGGAATCATCGCAGGTGCAAACGCAGGCCGCACCGCTGGAGCCGCTTATCGCGGTGACATTGCTCCTGTTCCATTTGTTTTGGGAAGAGATGAGGCGTACATCGGTGTTTTGATTGATGATTTAGTTACAAAAGGTACATCAGAGCCGTACCGAATGTTCACATCACGTGCAGAATATCGTATCAGTCTGAGAGCAGACAATGCTGACCTGAGACTCACAAGAAAGGGAGCGGAGCATGGCTTGGTGACAGATCCAGAACGGCTGGCTGCATTGGACATGCGCGAAACTTTGATTACCGATAATGTCGAGAGACTGAGGAATTTCAAGCTGTTTGTGACCGATTGGGCTAAGAGAGGTGGCAATGATCTCATGGGTGGTGCTGCCGTGGATCGTCCCGGACGAGAAGGACACAAAAAGAGCGCAGAAGAAATCCTAGGTATGCCCAATGTGTCTTTGAAGGATGTTGAAAAAATCATGGCGGATGTGTTTGAAGAAGAGAACGAGGGAACTTCATCAGAAAGTGGTTCTTTGGATCCCACGCCATTATCTGTCTACGACACCGTTGAAGCTTCAGTGAAGTACAAGTCGTATGTTTTACGACAAGAGAAAGATATAGAGAGCTGGCGAAAGGCTCAGGGAGCGAAAATTCCACCTAACATCATCTACGACCATGCTGCAATGCCTACATTCAGTAAAGAAGAGATCGAAAAATTGAACCGATTCAAACCATCAACCTTTGCGGAGGCATCACAGATCAGTGGATTAACACCACAGTCTCTTGTGTATTTGTATCATCATGTGATGAAGCTGAACAAAGACAGTAGACAGAAAGCTCGTGAAGCAGAAGCAGCGAGATAGAATAGAAATAATGACAAGTGTACAAATGGTTATTTTGATAACAACTAAAGCCTTCTTTCCCCAACGAGGTACTCGCAATTAGCGTTTATGCTCTTCTCTCCTTGCTTTCTCAGTTGAATGACACGTGTTTTTCTAAGAACTCTTGAACTTTCTGTTTTTGTTGTGTACCTTGTAATCCGGCAAAAAGGTCGAAGCCGCAGTGAACAACTCCGTAAAGAAGTTATATGGAATAAAAAATGTCCCGATACGAGTTCCCCAAGCCATACCTCCCAAATCCCGCAGTGCACAGCAACCGATACTCCTCAGAATCTCATTTGGTAATAGCTCAGGTCCGACTGCAGATTTCTGAGCTTGCTCCATTAGCTCAATCTTATGATCAACCTTTTCATAGAAGTTACTTGCCACGGGAGAGGGGCTGTTGTTTGTAGTTGTTCAAATTAGGGACGAGGTGAACCACATGACATTGAATGCGTATCGTCTGATGAAAAATGAAAAGAAAGATACAAGTAAATACTTACTGCACCGCACAAACGTCAATACCAAGCGACTGCACCTCAATGTGAAGAGAACACGCCAGCTGCGACACAAAAGCCTTAGTAGCAGCGTAACTCGCAGCAAACGGTGTGGGAATAAAACCAGCCACAGATGAAGTAAATACAATACACCCCCTCTGTTTATTCGATACCAATTTTGCCAAGAAATGATGAGCAATTGCAAAACTTGCCGTGGCATTACATTCAACGTTGGCTAGCAATTTTCCAAGTGGGGTTTGATCAACGAATCCTGTTACAATGAATCCAGCGTTATTAAAGATACACTGTACTGAAATGTCTTTTGTGGCGTCATCAATCTTTTTAACGTAGTCAACTCCTGGGGAGAAAGTTACACCCACCGATCGGAATTCAAGTTGTGGATATTTCTCTCTAAGCTGCTCGAGTGTGTTTCTCAAATGTTCATCATCTAATGACACCAGGACTACATTAAGTCCTTGACTGGCCAGTTTGAACGCAATTGCCTTGCCGATGCCACTGCCGCTCCCTGTAACAAGCGCCCACCTCGCATCGTATCGGTGGACGAGGTTCGGAACTGGGCGCAGAATCGCCATATACATTTGAGGGATCAGATATGTCACCAGCCAGAAGGCGGTGGGAAAGGCAAGCACGTAAAGAGCATAGGTGACGAGTGTATCAGCGTTCATCGCGGCTGTTTGTTGCTGTCAATTTCACTCTGTTCGCATGTACTACCATACCATGAGCATCGAGTACCCTCATCTATCACAACAACAATGAAGAATGTAATGACGAATAAGATAAGACTTCTACAGACATACATACATATGGTACTTTTTAGATACACTTTTCTCCATTGATGATTCGCGTCCACGCCCCCTATCCCCCTTGCCACTTGGAACTCACCTCACTCTATCTAAGTAGGTATCTCTAGATATCTGAAACATTTTTTAGAAATCTCCTCCTCTCCTCCTTCCATAGTGAGAGTGAGGAGTGGCAGTATTGTACCAGTTGCGAGGCCTTCTTATCATAATTTATTCAATTATTATTACATCAAAGATGCAGATGATGCAATCATTACTTTTTGCCATGGCCATTTGCTTCTCGCAAGTGGTGGCCTTCTCACCAGTAGCGAACAGACCAGCTGCTCATATCACAACATCATCATCTAGAACATTTTCCACACCAACAATCCTTCGAATGTCAGACTCTGGTGGTGGTGGTGGAGGAGGAGGAGGCATGGAAAAGGCCAAAGACAAAAAGAAAGGTCTATCTACAATCGTAATTGACAAAACTGATACACAAATGGAAGAAGCCGACACCCCAGAGGAAATGTGGCGAGTCATCCTACACAACGATGAAGTGCACACTTTCAACTACGTTATCCGAAGTCTGCAAAAGGTCATGGGAACATTGGACAGAAAGAAAGCGTTTGATATCTGTACCGTAACACATGGGCAAGGCCAGGCTACGGTTGATGAGTGTTGGAAGGAGCAAGCGATGAAGTATTGCCTTGGGTTGCAAAGGCAGGGATTAACAGCAAGTATTGCTCCTGCGAACAAATTTGAAGGTGGCGGTAACGATGGGGGAGGACCCGAGTCTGGATAAGTAGGCAGAACAATTATCAGTCTGATCAATTTTAGGTTATGTGTTACACTGACACACAGAGGTTAGTTCTACTTAATCCTTCTCTGTGCTGTTAAAAGGAGGGCGCAACAGATGTAGTTCAGTAACCATAAAATTTAAACTATTACTTCTATTTAGTACTTTATTTGATTGCTTCAAAACTTATTTATTTGCGCCTGTCAACAACAACGGCAGTGTTAGTGAATGTGGGTTGTTCAATGTCTGCCATTTGTTCTTTCCAGTCTTCGGCACCGGTATCCTTCCAGCTGGCAGTAACAGCATCGGGCGGCCCTCTTCCGCCTCCACCTCCCTCATTACTTCGTTGTTGCCTGGGTGCAGGGCGGGAAGCTTCTTCTTGTTCCTTGCTGAGCATAGAAAGTGAGATTCTTCCGGCATCGGCCTCGACAGCTCGGACACGGACCTGAACCTTGTCTCCAATAGAAACAACATCCTCAACAGAGTTGGTACGTCCCTCAGCAAGGGCGGAAATGTGAACAAGACCATCAATTTCACCCTCTAGACCCTCACCGAGCTGTGCGGAGTCAAAGCGGACGAAAGCACCGAAAGCAAGTGAAGACACAACCTCTCCTTCAACGAATTTGCTGTCATCGAATCCCTTCTCTGAAAGAGCCTGGATGGCAGCAGCCTGGGAAGCTTGATCTCCACCAGATCTTTGTGGCCTTTCACGGCGCTTGGAAGGGCGTCCAGCGTTGTTGGCAGCATTTTCCTCGGCCTCCGAAGAACGCATAGTAACACCAATTTGGTTCTTATCAGTGTCAACGGAAATGATGCGAACGGTGATTTCGTCACCCTGCTTTACAACATCTTCAACGTTTGAGACGAAATTATCAGAAAGACGGGAGACGTGGATAAGAGCATCCGATTTGGCTCCAATATCAAGGAAGGCACCATATGAAGTGACAGTCTTAACCTTTGCGGTGACTTCAGCACCAATTTCAAGGTCCTTCAGCTCAATACGCTTCGGTTTATCACCGTCCTTGTGGTGCTTGCTAATGCCTGATTCACGAGCAGGGCGCTCTACATTGTGTGCCTCCTCATCAGATGCAACACCATCCATTGCCTCAACCTCAGCAGGAACATCCTCGACGGTGGACATGCGGAGAGCAACTCCACCACATGATGAGCAGCTACATCCGACAGTGTGAAAATTAACACATGAGGGGCATGCGCATGTGCTTGCATGTGTGTTCTGCAACGTTATAAGTAGCAATTGATCCAAAATGGATTTGCTGTTAGAAATTATCATCCCATAATAGTACACTGAGAAGCCAAATTTAATGATAATATTGTATTAACGTACCTTGCCCACAATAACACTTCCGCTGACAGCAGCAGTCGTAGCAACACTACGGCTAAAGCCAGCAGTAGAGAAAGCTGTATTTTATTGCGCACAGAAGGATATAACAATGATTGTGAGTTAGATGAGATGAAGTACATAATAAGATAGATTACATGATGCGCGATTGTGTAAGACGTGCTCCGTCAATTTTATGCAAATATTTCAGTTGCCCCGAAGCCGCAGTCGATTTTTTCCAACTGCAGAGCCACAAAGATCTGACCAAACATTCAAAATGTGCCATCTTTTGTAATGACTAATTCGTCACGAACTCCAAATCTCCAGACCTCACTTCCAATCTCCAACCGGAGAGCATTAGCTGAAATCGATTGCGCATTTTCAGAGAGATAATCTCATCCTGGCAGCAGACGACGACGTACCCGAAACACTAGGAGCCGCAACGGCAAGAGCGACGGCAATAACGGAGGCTGTGAACTTCATGATGTCGGTGGATTGATGACAATGGTGAGTAAGTAGGTAACAAGATCGAGTTCCAGAGGGAGTGTTGGGCCTTCATCGACCCATCAACAGCGGAGAAGCGACCTTCTGACGCACGAGGCGGCGGAAGGACTAAAGGCTGAGAGATGAGAGGAGACGAACAAAAAAGAGGGCAAAAAATTCGTCCCACGCCCTCGATTGAAGCAAATCTTGACACGAAGTTGACAACCTGCCGTTTTCTGATATCCAACGCAAACTGCCTTTTGTCACTACATACACTCAGATACACTCGTAGCCGAAATGATCATGGTACTCTTCTCCCTCCTATCTTCCCTCTTCCAGAAGGTATATGATGTCACTCCACCTGGTCTGGTGACATGCCTCGCCTGCGCCTACATTGGCAGCGGAAGGTACTTCTCTGCTTATCGCCATGAATTCATCGGCACTCTCCTCATGATCGGATTTACATTTTCTCCTGGCAAATGGATCGGCCAAGATGCTCTGATGTTAGCTTGGATTGCGCATGTATGCGGTGTCGTCGCTTCTGACAAGATTGGTGGAGGACCTCATGTCAATCCGGCTGTCACTGTGTCTATGTACGCGCTAGGAAAATGCAGCTACACAGAGGGCTTCGTTCGTATAATGGGAGCAATGGCTGGTGGACTTGTTGCATTCCCTCTCTACTCGGTATTCGCTGACAAACTTGGTCTAACCCAGCTCGGAGGACCAGAGTTTAACCCCAAAGGTGACGAAGATGGCGTCGCCGCTGGATTTTCTGAGTTCTGGGCGGTGACACTTCTCATGATCATGATTTATGTTTTGAATTGGGAGCTTAACTTTGGAAAGTACCATTACTGGATCAAGCAAACGCTAACAGCACTTGGAATCCGATACCTCATTGAAACATTTCCACGCGCGGGTCCAGCCATTAATCCAATGTTGGGAACTACGTGGTACATCTTTGCAAATGGTGCGTTTCCCGACCAAATCGGACATTACTTCACTTACTGGGTGTGCCCATTTGCCGCAGCTGTGTTTGCTAGCTGCTTGTATGCTGTGTATGCGGGCGGAACTGTATTTGGACAAAAACTACCACTTGGTCCTGTCAAAGGAGGTGCAGCTGTGTCTTCATCCAAAAAGAACAAATAAACCTGACAACTGCAGGTTGATTGATAGATATTCATTCTTTGTGTCGTAGATAAGTAAGGCCTCGAACTCAAAATTCATACCTGCTCTTTCTTTTGCGCGGTTTAAGTAGAGGCTAATTCGTTGTAGAGATTAACTTGAATAGTCATTTGACATTGCAATCACACCATGTTTGTACGGTAGATTTCTCAAATATAATGTCCTCTATGTATATTTGTTTTAGAGAGTAGACCTACGAACATATGCATATGAAAGTGTAGTTTGATTCTAATTAAATATGATCACCACCGGCGTCAGCATACGCTTGGAGAGACTCAGCCATTGCTGCATTTGTTTCCCAGATCTCATCGTCATCTTCCAGTAAATAGCACTGTTGATAGACGAGGATGCATCTCAAGATTAGCACTCGTTTCTCGTGGTCCTTCATCTTCTTGCAATTTGCGGACATCTTTGTCAAAACTTCCACTTTGTCCCTTTCTGTATGTTGAGTGGTGTTCTCTTGCAGCTGGACACAGGCTTTGTAAGTGTCAAATGATGCCTTGTGCTGTTTTGTTTGGTAATAGATGAATCCCATCGTGCTAAGGGTTGAAATATTCATAATTTGGTTGTTAAATTCTGGAATGATCTGTTGCAACTCAAATGAAGAGTCGATCAAATCAGTCGCATCATCAAACAGTCGAAACTTAATCAGCAAGTAAGCCTAAGTCAAATAGGAAACAGATGAGAAGTTAGGAAGATAGATCTACGATTCGACGCAGCATGACCGGTACACTCACCATATTATTCATGATTGATGCTTGATCCAAAACAGAAGCGGTCCACAAAGCATAATCTTCATTCTCATCATTGCAAAGCTCCAAAGCACGCTGCCAGGTCTTCATCGCCTTGTCATATTTCTTCAATTCGAAGTAGACACATGCCATGTTATTGAACAATTTTGTACAGTGCAAAATGTACTCAGGAGAAGAAGATGCAATCTTCTTCTTGAGCTCAACCCCAGCACGCTGATAGACCTCCAGTGCTGATTCAAACTTTCCTAGTGCATAATAAGAACTGGCAACAACCATTAGTGACATTCCATCTTTCATTTTAGATGCCAACTTTTCATCTGCAACAATCTCACGATATCCAGAACTGAAAAACTGGGCGGAGAGTAAGTTACGTCGACCATTAACTGAAAACGATTTATCAGTGCTATCTTTGATCTCCTGCTCTCGCAAGCAAAAAGATCATTTTACGTTAAGCTTTACTTACATGACAAAAGTTAATGCAGTAGTGACAAATCATGAGCGAACACAACTTCTTACCTCAACTGTTTCACGTGCAACTTTGACAATATCTTGAGATTTCTCAACAAATGTCGTCTCTCCATTTGCAATACAATCATACATCATATTGTTCAATTTGGTAGCCAGGTCGTCTTGATCGTGCTTGCCTTTTTCTTTATCGGTAACTTCAAGCTTTGTCCATGACTTCGTTTTCATCTCTTGAATCAAATGAAGCATCAAGCTGGTGCGCATCCTCTCGAATGGCATACGTCCACTCCTCATTCCGGCCCCCAATCTCGGTACAAGACTGATTGTCACAATAGACAGATCAGCTAGGTCAACACAATTCTTCTTAGGTGCGCGGATAAGCTGGTGGTTCATGTTCATCGGCTTCGGCACATTTTTCTTCACTTGTTCCATATTCTTTCGAAGCATAGCCTTCTTCCCCTCTAACACTTCTTTTACCTTGTTCGAGTTCACCATCGTTGGCTTTGGCACATTCTTTCTAACTTGCTCTCGGAACAAGGCTGTTTTTCCTCCAAACGTGCTTTTTACCTTGTCATTCGATGGTAGACGGTTCTCTTCATCGACATCGTTATTTGTTGATGGTAGAATAGACGAAGAGTTTTCTTTTTCTGACTTGGGTGTTACCGGCGTATCCCAACCCTTAATATGCACCGATGACTTCACCGGCGAGAAAGCGGATCCAGCTGATGAACCAGGAGTTCTCATAACATCAAGCGGGCTATCCTGGGAAGAAAACCCGCTGTAATCGTCGGAGATAGGGCTGTCGAAGAATGGGTTTGGTTTCGAAATGTTGGCGTTTACAGCCTGCTCCAACGGGCTGTCAAAGAATGGGTTTGGCTTGGACTGTGTAGCAGCCGAGGCAGGCATAGCTTTTGGCTTCAATATATTGCTCATGATGAGGGTGAGGATGAATGCTTCAACTTTTTCACCTGCAATGATTGTTGTGCTTTTCATGTACATAATTGGACGAAGCCAAGCTGGAGATTTTTCTACTGAATTCCTCTGTAGGAGGTATTTGGTTCAAATATTTTTTGATGAACAGAAACGATTCAACCGCTTTCTCTGAAAAATTATAGCACATATCTTCTAATAATATTTCTCTTGCAATCGCATGCTACACTTAATGCGACGCGGTGAGATTGCAAGATAGCCCACCAATGTCTTTTGGCCAACTTAATGTTCCAAAGATCGTCGGAAGATGGCAAAACAAGTACAAATGTCAAGTTGGTTATCAAAAAAGTTTCAATTAAGTTTGATAGACGTACGACGGGTTTGGCATCAGCAGCATTAATTTGCGAGGATTCATGCAAAATAGAACGGGTACATCCCCGCGATGGACGATGTCTATTTTAAGACGATTTTTTGATGATATTTGAGTAGATGGACAAGAATCAAAATGAATCACCAGAATCAGAACGTGGAATCGGCGTAGCTGTAAGGTGGAGAAGCACTTGAAGGTACTTTTTTGGTTGAATGAATAACAAACAACAAATGTAACAACAACATGGGCAAACTATGCTGAAAAATCCGCAGCCGCAGAGTAGACATAACTCTGTACAGAAATTATTGCAGTTAAAAACTAGTTCAAGAAGTATTCTTGTGCAGCCAGAATTCAATTGCAATATCACAAGTAACATCTTCTAAAACAATGTTGCTATACACCTTTTACACTAATGGGCGGGATTACAACAGAAAAGCTCTCGGAAGAGTACATGTAGCCATCTTCATTACCACTGACTTCAGCTTTTACAGCCCTAGTTTTCTCTTGTTCATCAAGCACTGCCTCTATACACAATTTCAGCTCCCATAATGAATCTATGCAAAGAGTAGGTGTTCGTTCCATTACCTCCGATTCCGAGTCACCAACAGCATAGCCAGAATCTGTATCCAATTGACATCCTCCTTGCTGTAACAAGACAGCACCTCCACATCCAGCACGATTGGCAGCTGCTATATCATCATTTGCTGAGTCACCGACGAAAATAACATCGCTAGGCTCACAACCCCACAGTTTACATATGTGACGAATCCCATCAGGATGAGGTTTGCTTTTGAGTGGTTCTTCGTCATTAGGGTTGGCTTTTGTGTTTCTGGCAACAATTGGGTCAAAGGGGATCTCATTATTGATACTCATTTCATTCTTGTATAGTTCCATCATGTGAACAACATTCTTTTCTTTATTCCTCGTCAAAACAGCAGTTTTTAGACCAGACTCTATCAGAAATTGCACCAGTTCAGCACCTCCATCTTGCAATTGCATGTCGTCGACTGCACGTTGTTCAATGTCTGCAAAGATTTCATTACACCTACGCTGGCCATGCTCAGTTAATCGTCCAGGCATTTCCAGGACACAGTCCTTTTCGAGATCCTTTCCAATCGGATCAGCATCGACTACTTCATAGATTCGCTGCCTCATCTCGGCAAAATTTATGGAATGTTTAATAAGTGTTCCATCCATATCAAAAATTACTCCAAATGGCGTCAGAGGCAAAAGAGGGTCTTTTGATATTAATCGACTTGCATCGTTAAGTTCAGGAATCAGTGGGTTTGATGATTCACCGCTGACTGAGTAGTTGTCCAATAAACCGACAGTGTTCCCTACAGAGTTTCTTTTCGTAGGTGATGACGTGAAACATACTACAGATGGTAGCAGCAGCAAAAGGAGGACAGCAGTTGCTAGGCGTATCATGCTTATTATTATCATTGTTAAAGAAGAAGTTGTTCCGATTGACCTAAAAGTAGTAGTATCATTGTATAAGAAAATGACGTCGCTTGGTCCACCCGCCCGCACGTCAGCCAACAAAAACGCCCAATTTGTCCAACGGTGGTGGCCGCCAAAGAAACAGCTACGGCCACACAAATCAATAGGAAATACTTAGCAATAGTCACAGACAATGATATCTTCAGCCCTAGTAACTCTTCTAGCTACCCTGTCGACCCTCGCGGGGGAAACCTATGGCGACCATGGACACTCTCACGGCGGTGAGTATCATGAACACCCTGACTGCACGGCCAACATATGCAAGACGCAAATCTCAAGAGACCTCGAGAAAAGGTGGCATATCCACATCCCTTCCAATTATGATCCCAGTGATGATATGTGTTCTCAGTGCGAAATTAATATCCAACTGATTTACAACGGCTACACTTGGCTTGCCTATGGAGTGAGCCCCGATGGCGGCATGGTTGGGTCCACCGTTGTCATTGGCAGGCCTTCCGAAGAAGATCCAACACTCTATGAGCTTCAAGGCAAAATGAAAATGCGTGTACGACCTATTTCAGGGTTTAAATTGGAGAATGCCTCTATTAAATATGACAATGAGAACGGTCAAACAATCATGGAATTTACAACCACGTTTAATACCTTTGGTGTAACGGACGAGGGCGATGAATATCGAGTGGGGATCTCATTGAAAAGCCCCACCTCATTTATTTATGCTCACGGAAATGAAGGAAATATTGAACTTGACTATCATGGGGGAAACAACAAAGGTTCATTCCAATTGGAAAATCTAATCAATCCAGAGGCCGCATCATTGGCCGATGATCACGAGGCAACAATGGTTCAACAACAAACTAAATCAACCAGAAATGCATGGATGGCACACGGTATCTTCGCTTTCTTAGCTTGGGGTGTATGTGCCCCAATGGCAATTTCAGCAGCTGTATTGCGTGACTTGGATCTAGCACCTCTGTGGAACAAACTTCCATTCAGCAATACAGTAGAAGAAAAGTACCTTTTCAAAGAGTTTCTTGCCAAGTTTTGGTTATACACACACGCTGGGTTGAATTCTCTCAATTATATATTTACCGTGGTGGGATTTTCAGTTGCAGTAAACACTACCTCACGTGAGATGGACGATCATTTCGACCGCACACATCCTCGGATGGGACTGTCTATTTTCATATTGTTATCCTTTCAAGTCTTGGGTGGATTTTTACGCCCTTCAAAGGAGATCAAGTCCACTCTTAGAAAGACATGGGAAGGCGTTCATCATCTTTTGGGAATCACATTGTTTGTTTTGGGCGTGTATCAATTATATACTGGCCTAAGCATGTATCGTGAAAGATACAACGGAAGTTCCATACTTTACATTGTTCTGGGGCTATTGGTGTTTCTTTGGGCCTTTATCATTTTGGGGGGTTCTTTGTATAAGCTGATCCTCCAGATCCGAGGAGGACAGAAAGAAAAGATTACGGAACATACCGAGGAACACAGCAACGCGGATGGGGAAAGTAGTGATTTGAATTTCAAGGAAGAGGACATAAACGAGAAGAAGGAAGCAACTGAAGAATTAGCAAATGGCAGCCATGATGGCGAAAATGAAGTCATTTAGCTTCATGTCGTTCGAATCAGACACATAAGAGAAAGGAATGGACTTACTTAACAACGTAAATAGTTCAAGTTTAACAATTGATATACTTTACATGTTAAACGACTACTCATACAACCGTACGTAACTTCTCTTCATTTCAGTTGTGTTCGCCTTTGCCCACACCCTACTATACTTTTTTCTCACACCTCCTACTCAGTCAGTCAAATGGAACTTTATCACCTTATTACCCTTGTTTACAACCAGAGCGCGTCACCACCTTGTTCGCTCGTCCAGATACCAAACACCTCCTCCTCCTTGTCCATCAAGGGGAGATTGCATGCTGTCACTTGATCAGCAGTGGGCAATGCACGACCCTCAACTAAGCAACTTCCAACGATGGGATAAATTACTTCATCTTCTGCATGATTCGCGTGGCCAGGAGTCATATCATCGTTACTGCGAGACGACCCCTTCCCGACAAGGCGGGTAACCAAATTCGACGCTGCTGAAGCGAAACTGCTGCTGCGTCGGGGAGAAGAAAGTTGGGATGCCTTGAAGGCACTTTCCTTAGCCTTCTTGGCGAAATAGTCTTGAGAAAAGGCTACGAGCTGCCTACTCTGTTCAGGAACGAGATTGACAGCTGTTGCCGGAGCTCTCGTCTTGGCCGCTGGGACGAAGGCACTAGCAGTTTGGATGGATAGGAAAGCAGCAAGCGAAAGTGTTGTGCAACGCGTCATAATCATTAATATGATATTATTATGAAACTTGGAGTGGATACCTCAAACAATGGAAGGTTTGTTGTTGACACCAACAGAGGGAAGAAGTGCGCAGAGCGGCGACAAAGACAAGATTGCTCGTCGTCGTGAAGTGTTGATATTATGAGGGGGGAGGAAGATCTGAGTCAGCGCAGTCAGCGGTTAGGTTTGGCAGAACAAATCGTTCATGGAATGCTTGATTGCGGTCACCTCGTCCAAAAAAACATCTGGATCCCTCTATTGTACGATTGTTCTCGACACGCACAGAAAGGAATAAGGAATGGTAACAAAGTACGTGTTCGATTCCTGTCCGTCGTTTCTATTGACTTCCTTCGTAAGTAGACGGGTGGGAACCGTTGAACTTCTGCCTCGCAGTGACACGCCCGATCGCGAAACAAGCTAAAATAATGTAAAGGTACAACACGTTTCTCCCCACCCAATCACCCCTACCACCGGGGGCTGGACAGCTAGAGAAGAGAGAAGGCATAAGCGCAAGCGGCGAGTCTCACTNCCATTTATCGCTCACCCCCGTGTGAGAATCGCACATTATGCCAAAGTTTTCCGGCTCTTGACACTAGTAAAGCGCCCCGGTGTGATAGATAACCTATGGGTAGCAGGGTAACATCGAGGAGGGTGTGTAGAGTTAGTAAGTGACGAAGATGATAAGTGACAAAGATGACATGACGACAACATTGACGCCAACGGAAAGTGAAGACCAATTTCTACATAGTAATACTCACAAGGATTATGTCTTCATTGCCCTCTTTGGGCTTAGGTGGACGGATCGGCCTCATCATGAAGAGGAAGAGGTTGCGGTGTGGAGCCGATCTGATTTTTTATGCGAGGTTCTGGTGAGAAGCGGCAACTGCTTGCGATCGCAACAAAAGATATGCTTGAGAGCAGGATTAGCTGGAGTTGACACCATTTCTCTCAAATATTGACACAAGTTCCTCAATGAATCACGATCCCCATGAGCTTCTAACACATAGACACAACAAAGATAATCTTTATACAGCATAAGCGACCAATTTACTCATTTTATTGACTACACGAAGATAAACAGTATGTCACAAGAGTTAACCCTTGAAAGCGAGAAAGGACGTAGTGTCGCAGTTTTTTGTGAGAACCCAAAATTTAGAGTGAGAACACGAACAAAGCCCGAAAATGTCCAGTACAAAACATACAGCAACACAATTTTCTTCTTCCTCCTCCCTCTAGAGATATGCAATGTATCGTAGCTAACAACCACTCTCTAGTACATCTCATTCATCTACAATTAAAAAGAATTAATCATGGCGGAACATAGAACAGAAACTATTGCTGTGTCATATAAATGCTATTTAAGTAGCATGATTAATGATGCCATTGAAAATCATGGTGGTTTTCTTGATCTTGTGAGGTGGAAGCTGAATAGGGGAAAAAAGAAAGACCCTAGATAGGATAAGGTACTAGTACCTAACACTCCCTCCCGATGCCATTTTCTACGTAGGATTTAATACACCAAAAAAACAAAATATGTTCGGGTTCGCTAAAAACAAATTTCCTCTAGGATGATTTCAACGATGCGATTACGTTGACAGGTCGATATGTAGTACATGTATTCACAAGCAAAAATTCCCCCCAAAATAGAAAATTGAATTCAATGACAATACAGCAATATAAAAACAACAGTGTTCTCTCGAGTTATCGTACAATATTTAGCAAATAATACAATCACCAACCAGGTGTCCCTTTCACAACATCATTCAGTGCATCCTTGAGCCCAAACTTTTCATCCAGTATAGGGCGAACATCATCACTCTCATCCAGCTCATACAAAAGTTCCATCACGGCCTCCAACGTATCATCTTTTGGATCATCATAAAAGGATGACACTAGAATGCCATTGGATGGATTTGGTAGAAAACTCAATGGATTGTTGTCTACCAATACCACACGACGCTCATCGCATTCCAAGCAATCGTTTTCATCACAATACCCATCATCAATTTCTTCTGAATTGATTATCAACTTGCGCTCCCGTAGTACGTGACACAAGTCCTTTGCATATACACCTAAATCAGGACTGTATACGCATGTATCTCGGTAGAATCTCCCTCGGAACATTTCGCCATGTGGATCGAGCACATCAAGAACGGGACTTGCATACACTTCCATAGCGGCGGTGAATATGTATGTTTCGTACCGACTGGTGATTTCTTTCAGGAATATGTCCAGATTCGGTCGTTTGTTGACATTTACAAGATCCCCATCTGGTAGACTTATGCGAAACGATTGACACGTACTCAGAATGATAGATTCAGATTCCTCATTATCATATCCTTGATGAAACGAAGACGAAGAAGTTGCAGGACGATCTTCAACCTGTCTATATTTGTCAACTAATTGATCAGATAGAAATTGCGAATGAATCAAGCATTCATCCATGTCAAGGACAACTACAAGGTCGGACGAATACTGCCCTCCTCCTTTCTGCTTTTCATCGCAATCATCGTGTTCGCTTGTGCGTTGGTGAAGACGGCTGCTCCCATTCAATCCATTCGTTCCTGATGCTCCATTAGCGTAGCTGCGGCTAGTGGGCACTAAACGCTGCTCAAAAGCATTGGCTAATAAACCATTCTCGTTGTTCATGTCGTTCCCATTCATCTTAGTCACAGATTTTTTTGAAGCAAGGCCGTCCAATCCATTTCTTCTTCTAAGCGGCGGCTGTCCCCCCAAGACGAGAGATGCTCTCGGTACAGGTCTTTTGCTCCCGGTGACACCTAACAGACTATTTGTTGTGCCATTTATCTTTTTGCGTCCCCATTTATCAAGATCGCTCTGGTAGTGGTTGGGTCCGATGTGGCCTAAGCGTCGCCTACGAAGACCTCGTAGTGACAGCAACGCAGCTGCTTGCACAGCCGGTTTTGTCGCCATGAGCGGGGATGAGCTCCAGAATGCTGTAGCGTAGAGGTTGTTTGATGGGATGGCAACAGCTCTCCTATGATGATGTTCCACCATGGGCGTCAAACTACTCAACTCGTTGTTAATATCTCTGTCACTGTATGGGAACTTCAGCCCATCCACAATGAAATTTCGTTCAACCTTGATGGTTCAACTTCGAGCAGTTTCGGGGAGTTTGGATGGGAGGTTTGAGGTTCTATGCTAGGGGGCGCTTATTTAGGGGGGAACCCGAAACAGGACACCCGCCCGCGACGATTCGCGTCATCGACTTCAATTCCATCATAAAATACCTACACCTTAAGTCTCCAAAAAATATGAACGCCATGATCCGACAACTACCGAGGCTTTCGACAGCCAGTAATAAATTGAGCAGGTGCGCCTTTATGAGCCGCAGCGTTCACATTGAAAAGAAAATCGAAGAGCTTGGCATAGAACTTCCAGCGGCACCAGCTCCAAAGGCTAACTACAACATCGTGTGCAGAGTGCCTGGTGAAAACACACTTTATGTATCAGGTCATCTTCCAATTAAGGCGGATGGGACTTTAATCACAGGCGCACTAGCTCCAGAGGGTGGAGGATTGACGGTCGAGGAAGGGTATGAAGCTGCAAGACATTGCGGACTAAACATTATTGCAACACTCAAAAATCATCTCGGTGACCTCGACAAAGTCGAACAAGTTATTAAGGTTTTCGGTATCGTGAACTCATCCACTGATTTCAAACATCAGCATCTTGTCATGGATGGTTGCTCGGACGTTATTATGGAGGTGTTTGACAAACCAGTTGGCTACCACGCGAGGAGCGCAATTGGTACTAATACACTGCCGTTGGATGCCTCAGTTGAAGTAGAAGCAATCGTCAAAATCAAATCTTAAATTCTTGAGGGCAGATATCGAAAGATAATAGCAACAGTTGTATAGGGAATCAAAAACTAAAATCATTTTTTTGCTCACAAAGAAAACACTTCACTATTTACACATTTAAACTATCTACTGCTGCATCAGGAATGGGTGAATAAGCATCAACGCGTCTAGTACCGATAAACATTGAATAAAAGCCGGCAAAAGCCGCAGAACACAGGGCGACTGCAAGTGCACTTCTCCAATACACAAAGCTTGTATTTTGCCAATAACTGGGCAAAAACATCGACAGATATGGCGAAGCTGCTCCCAGCCTTGCATCAACAGGAGATGTAAATTTCAAATGTTGCGTCCAAACTGTTGTTTCCGCTGGCTGGAGGTATAGAAGAAGCATAGGCTCTGGTGATAATGTGCCTCTCTCTGCGTATACGTTGTAAGCGTAAATGAATGGATTGCGACTCTGACTTTGGAGCTCGGGAATGCGTTCTTCGACCGACAAGCCGTTTGGAGCGTGCAGGGTAAATGATCCATCTGTCAAGGTTATTGTCTTTTCATCAAGAAATTCAGCCTTTAGCTTGACACCTTCAGGGATTTCTTTGCTAATTTTCATTGAGATTGATCCATCTCTTGCCATCGTAACGTTTGCATAAGCGTTCAAATCTTCAGCCCAAAAGCCAATACCGGGCTGATCGAAAAGAGGCGTAGACGCTTTGACACCGTATTCACTTAATCCAAGATCAAGGCCATAACCTGGACCGACAGGATCATTATCGCCAGTGAAAAAATGGTGAGAATACCAAGGTGTACTGAACTGTTTCTTCCCCGAGTTTGACAAAATAGTTCTCACTGTCATAATATTCCCCTCGAGGCGTATTGTTTTCTGAATCCTATAGCCTAAATCACCGAGAGACTCTTCATGTATGAAACTGACTTCATTAGGACTGGGAGAAGGTAGAGTAGACCACTTTGGCTGGCGGTAGAACTTGTAGGGGCTATTGAATTTGTAGTCATCAGTTTCATCAGTCAAGCAATCTGGACAAGAGCCTTTTATAAGCGCCCCGACCCCGATCTTTAAGAACGGCTCTCCATTCTTGGCAGTTTCATATCCTAGGACACCATTTGTAATATCACCCTTGCCTGCACAAGTTGGTCCATTATCGCCGCAGCCAAACTCTGATGCCAACCCTAATCCACTTTCGGGCCAGGAAGCGTCGTGAGGGGTTCGCCACATCTCTCTTCCATAGACAGTTTTGTGTCCGAAGACAACATCCCCAATCATACTGCCATGTTCAAAGCGCGACCCGACGTAGAATTGGCTATCTTCAGACTCATTCTGAAGATACGGCAAAAACACCCTTGCCGACATAATGGGCGAGTGGAGGGTTACGTTGGCGTAGGCTTCAATTGCCGATGCATCATGTGTCGCAAAGAACAAAAGAAGAAAAATGCCCATGGCAAGATGGTAAATTGCCATCATATTGTAGTAGAGCTGCTACTATTAAGGAACTACTTTGGTCACGATCTTTATTATGTTCACCGCTGCGCTCATCGACATGAAAGAAGTAGTATCTACACACAGAGCAGCAGGCGGGGTTCTTTTTTCTTGTGTGGCTGCTGGTTTGTCCAGAAAAAATCTTTTCATACCTGCCGGGCTTTCCCCTTTGTAGTTACTCCTACCACACTGTATTACGTTTGGGGGCATTATTCTTTGCCTCAGATAAATGTGTACAAACTGTTTCGAACGAAATTGTCACTAATTCTTTTTTACCAGTGACATAAACTTCTTTAATCAAGGGGTAAAACTTCTCGGTGCACCTCGGATCCAAATAATTTCCTCGCAGCACATAACCTCATGTGAATCACTCCATGGTAATGTAGATGAGTAAGAGTACCTAGAGAGTAGAAAGATATTTATTTGTATCCTCTCCGCTCTCATCGCATCCACAGAAAGACCGGATCGGCAAGAGAACACCCAGCCTCCCTCCTGGATGGTTGCTGTTAGTTGTTCCGTCGCGCGCCATCAATACGAACAAAAAATTCATTCATCTTGCATCAAGCAAGAGAAGTGTTCCGTCTCCATTTACTACGCAGAATAAAATGGGCCAATGTTGTTCTTTTTGCAAGCGATTTCTCCCCTCATCGGTGATAGAGCTTTCCGGTGCGGCCGATGGCACAACAACTGATGAGTCATTATTGGATAATATTAACACACCTCAAGTACATTCGATCAATCATGAAATGTCGGCGCCATCAATAGAAGTGGCGAATGATCTTGGAAATGAAGTAAAGGGATATGGTCTAGCGCTGACAGATGTCAGTGTAGAACAGGAATCATGCTACTGGGAATGGCGTGTAAGGACTGGTGGCAATTCAACTGCGACAGTGATGGTGGGCGTTTCAAATAAACGGAACTCCACATTTTATGAAATATTAGCATCTTCATCTGTACCACCCGAACAGCACGGTACTAAATTCATGTGCACAGTATCCGATCTGAAAGATGGTGACGTGATTGGGGTCGTTGTACAGCAGTCAGAATTACCCATGATACAATTATTTGTGAATGGGGAAGTGGAAGATGGGTTACAGGTAACAAGATTCAGAGGTACAGTTTTCCCTTCCATTTATCTACCTCAACAGGGAGCAAATAATGTATCAGCATCGTTTTTGTATACAGAAGAGCAGTTCATTCACGGACCTCCGGGTCCACAATTTCACCCCCTGATTGCTGAACGTAGTCTTATGTGAGTTCTAGTAAGTTGAATACTACGAAGTAAACAAGGAATCCCAAACGCAACAGCAGTCCAAATTACATACAGTCTAGATTATCGTAAGTTGGGGTGACGATCAAAAGGAAAAGTATCCTTGAAACATCTGTCAAACGCTGCATCAACGTATTCGTCTGCCTTTTCGGCACAGTTTGGATTCGCTTTCACAGATCGAATAGCACGACGTTTGACACATTCAGCACCATGTCCGACAAAGTTTGTGCCCATTCTGCCTCTCCTGTTGCGGATCAAAACGAGGTTGATTAGATTAATTATGGAATATTATAAAGAAACAAATACCTTACACATCGCATACACGAATCATAATCACTACTTACTGCAGCTCACGCACCCAATGGCATTCTCCAGCTAGATTCTCTGCGCGTATCTCAGTGCAAGCCATGTGAATGCAATTATTGATTGGGTCCATCTTCGTCCTGCACATATCGATAGCATGTATTAACTCATGAGCTATGGACTCTCTTGCATGTGTTTCATTCTGTATATTTTGTTGACATAGGAATATATCTGGTAGCAGCTTCAATGTTGCTTTTCCATCCTTTTGTTTTGCAATGAGTTTATTAATCTCTTCTTGTGTTTGTGCAGTACATGATGCTGAATCAACTTTTCGTGCTGATTGATTTGAAATAGGAGTAACATCAATCTCTTCCACGACGCCAAATCCCCCAGCGACTGGTTTCGATCCACAATCTACACATCTAATGAGATCATCTGGCGGTTTACATCCCAGTTGAAGAAGACGCTCGTATAGAAATTGCACCGTGACATCACGCTTCAAACCGTTTTTGACATATTGTTCACACTTGGCTTTATCTTGTGCTTTTTGATCCGCTGTTTTTTGTGACTCTCTCGCCGCAATGTTATCAATGATTTTTGCTTCCTCGCTGTCTGCTGCTTTGGTAGTATTGGACTGCATGGTTGTCAGTAACTGCAACTATGAGATCAGAAGTTCCAATAAGTATTTGTCACCGAAAAGCGAAAAGATAAGCTACATATAATATCAAGAAATTGTCGAAAGGTTACAATAATGTGGTAGATATGTAGCTTGTTACGTTTTTTACGTTTAGTGGCAGTTGTCGTTCGACAGCGGACAGACTGTATCTTTCACTATCATCGTCACCGTCATCGTTCGCAATGCGGATATTTGATGCATAAAAAATGATGCGATTGTTACTGCATGTTGTCTGAATATCTCCGCTGACCCTAGTTGATAACGTCGAGTTGCCAGGGTAGTAGTCTCGCCTCCTACCTTCTTATCCTATTGCCTCGCCTTTGTGTGCGCATCGATGATGATGGCATCACTTTTCATGTTATTCATACTGCTGCTCTTGCCGCTGGAGGCACGTAGTCATTTTTTACACAACCAAGTGAAACGAAGGACAAACAATGATAATAACATCAACAGTCACCTACTGTCCTCTCCTCACACTATCACATATAATCCTCGGCGTCGGCATCTCTCGATACCCGTTGCCTTCCTTTCAATTCGCGGTGGAAGCGAGGGAGAGGAGGAGGAGGACAACTTCTCCGACTTTGTCTCATCGTTTGAATCTGAGCTAATGGAAATCCGCCAGCAAGCGGAGATAGAGGCGGAGGCTGAATTGCAAAAGCTGCGTTCTTTGCTAGGGGAGCAGCAAGGTATCGATGATTACGAAGAAGGTGATGAAGACAGTGATGGTGAGGATGCTTTTATCAACAAAGATGACGATGATGCTAGTAGTACCGTTGAACCAAAAGAAGAAGATGACAATAGCGCAGATGAAAAAAATGACATTGATGAGGAATCATCCGTAGAAGAAGAAACAAAAGATGTCTCAGATGTTGAAGATGATGAGGAATCATCGGTACAAGTAGAAGAAACAAAAGATCACACAGATGATGAAACGAGCATATCTCCTACAGCTGATCAATCCGATCAATTGGAGGGAGATGAAGGAATTTCAGAGAGTGAAAAAACTACTGACATAATAGGGAGTGGAGAAGAAAATGACGAAGTTCATAGTGAAGATAAACCAGTCGACAACGAATTTGTTGACTCTTTTGTCAAAGAAGACTCCATTACAACTATCGATGATACCGATGCAAAAAAAACAGGCAAGCCCAAGAGGTCAAAGGCCAAAAAGAGCAAAAGTAATAAGCCAACTTCAAAGAGTAACAAATCCAGCAGTAGTATGTTAGATTATTTTGAATCGATGAGTGACGGCAAAGTAGGAACGGTCGAATCAAAGGTTTTGACACGCACGGTGGAGGCAGAAGTCGAAACTCGGCCGAGAGGTATTAATAGCTTCCTCAAATCTGATCTTGTCAGGGCTCTTTCATTGTTCATTGCCACAATTGTCGTATCTGTGTTGATGCAACGCTTGCAGAGACAAATGGAAGCTCAAGGTCTTTAAGCGATAATAATAATGAGCATCATAACAAATAGCTTTAAACTTCGTCTATCTGTTGAAGAAAAAACAAACTACAAACTAAGGTACCTCTCTATATTTAGTCCTCATCCTCTTCGGGAATCTCGCCGTAAACCCACATTCCTTTACGAGATTTGCGCGCACTGTTCTGGGCAGCCTCCAAATCCTTAGCAAGCTTACCAAGTGAGTCGCTGTTGCCCATGCGGTTTACGATATCATAAACCTCAAAACGCTTTCCGATCCTGGCCAATCCTTCACTGACCAATTTCTCATTGATGCTAGGAGAGTCAGTGTCGGCATCGTACAAGGTAACAAGAACTTGACCTTCTGATTCCCCGTGCAAACGAGCCTTGAGGTCTTTGCCCCAAGCCATACTCTGGAACATGCGGGCTGCGTCGATACCATCCTCTTCATCAATAGGACGGACCTTGGCAAATACGAGCTTGCCTTCTTTCGCAACAGCTGGGATCTGATCAGTACCAAGTGACATATCTAAGGGACGCAAATGACTCGCGGGGACAACAGCAGCCTCATTTCCATGGTCAATGAACAGAACTCGCACCTTCCCTTTACTGGTCTTCTCAAGAATCTTTGCTCTGTACCAGCTATTGGTAGCGCCATCGTCGAAAAGAGCTGCAACTACTTTGCCCACTTTCACGTCACAGGGAGCTCCTTTCGTTCCGTTTGTGTCGGTAAAGATCTTCATGCTATCATCAATTACCTTAGCGCTTTCGTCGCCATTCACACGGAAAAAGAAGTGGTTTCCAGATCGAATGTCACTAATTTGTACCTCAACAAGCTGTGTGTCGGCTTTGTCAAATACCTTTGCTGTTGGTTCATTCTTCGTAACTTGAGTAACAGACCAAATACCGAGTTTGTTCTCCTGAGCAGCAGTTTGCGAGTCAATCAGAACTTTGGGTGCTTCACCGTAGTCAATTTTACGTTGATCTACAGTTGCAAGCCCAGATGCCACTAGCTCGATACAGTAATCCCTTCGCTGGGCACCTTGACCAACGTAAAGATCTCCAGTCATTACACCACCTTGGGTGACGCCAGTGACGACAACTTCTACTTGACGTTGAAGCACATTTAAACGACTGTAACATCTTGAAGCATCACCAAATGGTTCAGCAGGCTTCGTTTTACCCCTACTAGCGGCACCAGCGCTTGGTGAAGGTTGAGGGCAGCGAATGTTGGAAAGGGCAAATGCGACATAGCAGTTCTCCGAAGGAATATAAAGTTTGAAACGAGATCCATTGAATACGTAATCAACAATAGCTTTGGTACTGCCAGCACGTTGCAGGGTTCCTGCATATGTCTTGGCTTTCTTCGGATCCGTCAAATCGTTAATAGTTTTTGACTTGTATTCTGAAGTGGAGTGGACGCCCTTCTTTCCAGCTGCGGCAAAACTTTCCGCGGCGACAAGTTCATCGTAGCGTGCCGATTTCTCGTCATCATCACGATGACGCTGAGTAGTAGCTAAGCCTTCAGAGATGAGAACTTCACCAATATCAGGCTTTTGTTTGGTTGAGATTGTTGCAAACTGACGCTTTTCTGTTTGGTTCTGTAAAACGAGGAAACAAATAAGTAAGTCAGCAACGAAGCGAAGTAGTAGAAAGAAAGAAGCAACAAAGCGTCTCAACAACACTTACTGGTCCCACAGGGATCTCTCTCTCGTAATTAACATTAACTTTAACACTTTTGCCAGCAGTCAGAGCTCGGAGACGTTCTTTACACTCAGCAGAAAATGGTTCGTCGGGCTTGCCAGATCTTTCGTTTCCGGCACGAGGAGATCGAAGTGATGCCAAAGAGATCTTCTTAAGCTTGGAATCGTCGTCATAGGTCTCTCCATTGGGGATAATCAAGAGAGTATCACCAGAAGTAACTTCAACAACAGTGCCCATGAACTCAGATGCGCCTGTGAGAACCGGTGGTTGGTACGCCTCAAACACTCCAAGATTGGCACGCTAGAGAAACATGGATGTGTTGAAGAGTAGAAGAATGGTGTCAGACACAAACACACAATATCGTACTAATGACACGAAATATTTTGCATACACACCTTCGCAGTATTTTCAGCAATTCGTAACGGAGGAACATCACCAGGACTCATCATGCGAATTGTCCAATCCGGAATTCGACCAAGACCGTTCTTGAGAATTTCCGCGCTTATATTTCCACGAGGATGGTGGACAGTACCCACAATACACACGCCAGACTTATCACATCCATGCAGGGTAACCTTGAGCTCTCTTTGCAAAAGACGAAGTTCAACAAAGTCTCTAGCAGCTTCTGCAAATGGCTCACTTGGAGTGGGTGGATTCAACCTTGGGTTGCCAACGCGGGGGCATGACACTCCAGCTAAAATGAGGGTGAACGATCCATAAATCAATCCCTGAGATTCCAAATCGGGATCGGTAACAAGGCACCTAAATCTAGATCCATCAAAGACATATTCAATAACACATTTGACAGTTCCACCGGTGCAAATACGCTTAGACTTTTCCACCAATGTCGTTGCTTCAAATTCGTCACCAGCATTTGTCAATTTTCTAACAAGTGGCTTGTCGGCATGAACACCTGCACGGTTGCTCACAGCTTCCTTGTACGCTACCTGCAAAGCCGACTCATATCCAGCAGAGTCATCAGCTGGGGCATCACCGTCGGCATCTCCACTACCAAGTACCTTGGGGATGCAAAATCCACGACGGACACTTTCTACGGATAGATTCCATTGTTTGGTCTTGTCAGATGGATCAGACATGAAGAGAAGGCCGTACACACGATCTCCCGCAGTAGCTCCTTGTTTGCTATCATTATTTGCGTGTGAATATATTAGATCGAAAGAGATGAGCGGATGATAATGTTGAATGCAATCAGTCTTTTCAAATTGCAAATAATTGATGTAGTGTGGTCATTTTCACCTCTATTATTTAACCATGACTTACCGAGTCTCAAAGTAAACAGTCTTTCCAACGCACAAATTTCGAAGCCATTCACGTGAAGGAAACGCTTCAGGATCATCGACATTGTTATTTGCCTTTGATGCCATTCGTGGAGCCGTCACACGTTCGAACGTGAAAGTTACTTCGGGTGCCTTGCCTCCAGCGCCTGAGGCACGGCCGAGTAGGACCACGGTATCTCCGGAGAGGACACTTTTGACCTTTGCAGATCCAGTAGCTGGAAGGATGCTAATCATTTTTTATATAAATTATTTGTTTATTGGTGATAGGATTGCCTTCGGATGGGGCTGCTTTGGCAACAATGCTTCACAAGGAAAGAGTGCGTGGATTTTGCATCGAGCAGCGATCTTCGATCTTTGTTTCATTTTGCGGTGGAAATTGGCCAGCAGGAGTAAAAGTATGCTAAATAAGTACAGTTATCACATAGGTACGAAAGAATTCCGGTAAGATGGATGTCTTTTTACAAGTCTGCTGGCAACCTTCGCTCTATTTGAGCTTCGTAAAGTAATAAATAACTTTATTTAACTTTAATGTAAAATTTTGGATAATATTTCAATCATGAAGCTAGTAACGTGACGGCGCCTTTCATCATTTCAAAATCGTTCAATCGATGACGCGTTCGATGTTTGGATTATTGGCGAAGTGCATCTGCTCGTGAAAAAGACAACTGCAGAAATGCGCAGAATGCAGCAGCAGGTTTGCTTGCGCCGTGGCTGACTTTTCCATGTGCACCCGAGAACCACGGAGCCTCTAAGCTGTTAGGGCAGCATCATTCTTTCCAAATAGAGACAAAGCAAGAGCAGAGGCCCCAAGTATAAATCCGGAGTGAGCGTGGATAGGGTTCATTTTCTGCAAGTTCTGATTTCACTGTGTCCGGAGTCGAGTGAGAGGTGGTGCTAAGTGCAGCTGCATCTTTTGGTCCAGCAGGGGACTTCTCTTAACCCGCAGCACCATGGATGCTCTATATCCATTGCGGCCGGGTGAGCAGGATTGCCGCGACTTTCTTCGAACAGGTCGCTGCAAATACGGCGAGTCTTGCAAATATAACCATCCTCTTAACGTTGAGAGCGGCGGTGGGTTGACTGATGGCGGACCTCTTCCCAGTCGGCCTGGCGAACCACTCTGTCATTACTTTTTGAAGCATGCCATCTGTAAGTTTGGCCAGACTTGCAAATTTGACCATCCAAACGGCGTCGGTCTTCACGCAGAAAAAGGAGAGAAGGCGTTGGGGGCTTCAAATAACGTTGGAGGAGGAGTCGGAGGCACAGGTAACAGTCGCGCTGTTACCTCTTCTGGGGGGTTGGTCTATGTTACCAACCCAGCTACGGGGACTACATCCGTCCAAGTTTTACCGCAAAGGCCGAATGAGCCGGACTGTATTTATTTTTTGAGGAATGGACGCTGTAAATATGGCTCTATTTGTAAATTCCACCATCCGCTACCTGGGCCTTCGCAGAATACAACGATTAGACAGGTCGGTCCAGCACCTACCGCCCGACCGCAGGTTGTTCAACAGGGAGGTTTGACGTACACATTAGTTCCGCAAACAGTTACGTATGTTCAACAATCACCACAGCGGCTACAACCCATTCGAGAACAGATCCATCCTCAGCATCAAGCTACGCACATACTGTTACCTGATGGTCAAATAGCCGTCATTCTCAATCCGCAAAGTTTACAAGACGTACGCGAACTGAGTGCACAAGATCGTCCCAAATTCTATCTTTCTCAGGCAAATGGAACTGTTGGATCATTTCATTCTATGGAACAGAATAGAAATTCCTCTAACGTTCAAATTCATTCTCCTGTCCTCACTGCCACAACAACAGCCTCATCCTCTAACAACACTATAGGCTCGAATTTTGATCTCTGGGGAACTACCGTCCGAGTTCCTCACAAGTCAAACAGTGGGGGCAGCCTAAGCCTTGAGTCGGGACACCAAGGCCAAGGCGACCTTATTGAACAAAGTCAGAGCCAGGCGTCTTTCCGCACATCCACATCCAGTCCTGAAGAATTCTTGTACACTCAGCAGAGCGACAATAATATGCGTGACACCATGCGCTCACGTGCTGCTAGTTTATCTAGTAGCGCCCCCGATCATACGCAGGGGTTCTACTGGCCCTCAAATGGTTCTATGACAAGTACACAAGCCGAGCAAGGCCCTGCTCAATATGGTACGGGTGTCAGGTCCGCTCCAGGGTCTGGTGGAGTTATGTTGAGATCCATATCCTACGATTTTAATAGAATGCCATCGTCTTTGGCTCCGCCGACTTCGAACGGTCATCGTCATACCCCTCCCAGTAATGATGAAGGATTAAGCATGATGACAGCTTCGCTTCTCACTATGATTGATCGTCCTCTTGACGGAGACATCACTCCCAACACGACGAATTCGTCTTATTTACGCCCTCCTCCTGGCATGATGATGAACCAAATGGGATCTTCATCTGACACAAGCTACTTTGTGGGTGGGTACGACCAAACTCCCAGATTCTGAATGGCTACGGCCATCTTTCCTCGAATGTATCCTGGTTGAAGATAGTGCTGAGTATGTTTAATATCAGCCTGGGAATGTAACTTATTTTACTATGAATGCTAGATCTAGAAGCGCCATGTGTTCTCTACTGTGATTCAAGACTGAAGAAGAGTCACTTTGTACTATTGCGAGAGCATCATGTTATTTGTTAAAATTTTGAATGTATGATTTTGCGCTAATTATATGTAATCACGTCACTCGGTTTACACCATCTCTTTAAGCTTCCTATACTTAGTAATAGATGCGACCCTAGCATTTCTCTGCTCCATAGCGCCTCTCAGTTTCGGTAACCACACCTCTGATAATATTTCGTTTGTAAAACAATTGTAACCATACCCTTCAGGAGTTGACTTTTTCTCGCCCTTGTCATTGTTCAAAGGCCAGGGGAAACCGACACGACAGTTTTGACCATGTGCAGGTTTAAATCCAAATTTACATCGCTTCTTCCACTCAGTGGTATACTCCGGCACTGTTGTTTTCGTATGCAACATCACTGCTTGATTACTCTCGTCAGTGACTGTGTCTGTTTGTTGCGACTCACGAAAATGCGTATCCCATCTGTGGTTTGCTTTCTTGGCTTCTTCTATTGTTTCGACAAGACCCTGGGTGACTGTAGCATAATGAACATAGTGAGCTAACACATAATCAGAACGATAAAGTTGCTTCTTGGCTCGTTCTGCCCATTCCGGCTTGGGGGAAGCCACAAAGTCACAATTGTACACTTCAGCAAAGAGATGACCAGGTTGAACAATGAGGCAGCCTGGATCCGATTCTGTGCCGCAGTCCTTGTGTCCGTGAAATGGCTCCATATATTTGTGTTGTGGAGCCGCTCTTGTGCTTTTGAAGGTGAGAATCTGCTTCCCTGATTTTGTAGCGTCATCAACTACCTCCCTCATAGAATTGAAAAGTCCCATTGGGATCAAGTACTCGTCCACATCGAAGGAACTGAGCCATTCTGTTGTAGGACCATATCGAACTCGACAAGAATTTTCAGCTGCATACTGTGACGAACGCTCGCCTGTGTTTTCATGAGCGGGGATATTGTTGTTACAAACACGACAAGGCCAATCAATACGCGTGACTTCGGAGTCGAGAAATCGAGGGAATAGAGTTGACTCTAAGGACACTTTGTCTGTATGCGCACCAGTGTTGTCGTAGACATAAATGTGGTCAAACCCAACGAGCAAATGAAACTCAATCCATTCTATCAATCGTGATGTAGTGTCAGATACAGCTTGCGCATCTCCTCTGGTAGTAAACGAAGCAGATGCCCAGAGACAGGCAGCAAGTTTGTGCTTCTTTTTAACCGGTTTGTCGACTTCAGTTGCTATTTTGTCATTGTTGCTCGCTGGGGGCTTGCAAACTGGTAAATTTTCCCATCTCCCACTGGCTTCTATCCGAGGTATCACGTGCCTATCACCCCAAAATAATTGTGCATCAAAGCCATTTTTCATGAGCCGAGGAGGATGGTTTCCAGAGATATCGTTCACTACTCTGTTGTTGGAAGGAACAATATTACTTTTCATCAGATCTCCCCAACCGAAAGTGTCTGTCGGGATTTGCATCTCTTCTCCTGCCATATCGGGAGTAAAGTATGACATTCGTTTTCCATATCTTGGAGCGGTGCGTATTGGAACAAAATCGACGTAAACACTAGGTGTTCCATCTGATAGCACTCCTTCTCCAGAAGCAATTATTGATTGTAGGTTGCCATTCTCGGGTACGGGACATTCAAACCGTTGTTGAGATTGCCAAAACATTGCGTTGTCTTTTCCTTTTGGCGTCAACATGCTCAAGTCACCAATTTCCTTGCGATAGTTGACAAATTCATAGTTGTACGGGTATGTAGACAATGTCTCCCCTACTGTTATGAGTGTAGGAGGTGATTTGGTATAATCCATTGCCTTGAATCTGCAAATGAACCGAGTGAACATTCCGTCTGCATCTGCCTCTTCGTGAGGTGCAAGACGATATCTTTGATCACTCCCTTTTCCATCCGTCCACAAGCTTGGTGCTAATTTTTGCGCTGTTTCTTCGTCGATGCGCTTCACACTAACTGGCTGCATAATTGTCACCTGAGGTTCCAAAAGATGAATATCATCCCAATGAACTTTCCCAGAGTTGCAACGACGTTTATTCTGAGCAATAAAGTGTATCACACTACCGGTTGAGTCTGGAAACATATCATGAATCCAAGGCAAAAATGGATCTGCATGGACAGGCGTTCCTTCCTTCGCTTCTTCCCATTTATCCAATTGACCAGACGAGAATGTTTTCTTATTATTTACGTTTGGCGCAAGATGTTTCCCTAACCCACGATCTACAGGAAGTTTGGCAGGCATATCATTGCATGATCTGAGCTTATGCCCATACTCAAATACTCGAAGCTTTGCAATCATACGAAACAGGTAAGATCAATGATGAGGTAAGACGTAAAAATTGGCGGATTGATTGTCGACGACTTACATCACCTGGCGTGTTTTCGCGTAATGGAAGAGGAACGTACCACATCGCCGGCCTCCCAACTTCGATTTTAGGTCTCTTCTCATTTAGATTTCCTTTCTCGATAGTATCTGGCACAGTGTCATTCAGAGGCTTTTCAATGTATGCACGAAGAGGCTGAAAGATTCCATCATGGCCATGCATTTGGAGAGCATTTTCCGCTACCTCTCTGTCAAAATTGAAGGCTCCAGTCGAAGTGTCTGATGTAGACGCAGACTTTTTGTCAGATAAGTCAGCGTTGACAGCATTTCCTGGTGGATTAGACTCGACGAGACTGCTCAATTGCTCCTGCAATGATATTATCGTGATAAAATTCACCGCTGTCCAAAGAATGGATCCAAACGCCAACCATTTTGGTAGAGGCGAGCTGCTGCTTTGTGAATTTCTGCTCATATCGCAAAGAACAGGAGGAGATGCTGTTCAATAATGTGGCAATGATGACTTTTTTAGCTCATCGATGCGATATTATGCGATACACACAAAAAAATGAATAGTGAAGGCTCTCTCTTTTCTCTAGCCTCCCCTTATAAATCAAAACAGAGTGTGCTTGAACAAGAAGTTGATCTCGTTTCACTTTGAATGCATTCATTTTCGGTTTATATCTTGTTTGGTGGTGGTGGTGGTGGTGGGGGGGGGGGGGGGGTCGTGTTGTTGATGGTTTCACTCCTCACCGCTCGCTGAACCTATAATATATGTACATGAAGAAAAAGTTGCCTATTTATTCATCTTCTAACTCCCCCCCCTGTTCCTCCTCCATCTAAAACGCAATCAAAGACAGGTTCTCCTTCCTCATTGCGATACAACCTCGACGTCTCCTCCAGAGAGTTGTTCGAAATCCCACTGTACCTTGCAAGCACAAATAGATGTCCGGAAACCTCAGCACCACTATTGCTAGCGGCAATCCTTCCATCCATCATTCCAGTCAACGAATATACTTTGCTGCATCCACGTATGTCGAGTACTGCCAACTTGGGTAGATTTCTGCCCAACGCCGATGCAACAGCATCATCTACCCCAGTACAGAATGGAATAGATAATCGATCCAACGTTCCAGCCGCCTTGGCCAATATAAGGACTAGTCCCGGTCCAGATAGATAAGTGGAAAATCCAACGCCCAACCCTCTCAAATGTCGAGACGTTACGTTAAGAAGTGATTCAAGTGCAACATCCGTCCACCCCAATCCACCAGCATAAATTTCAGTCAAAGTCCCCTTCTTCGTGCCTGGATGCTGCTGAACCATCTCGATAACATCATTCGGATGTACATTAAAACACCCACCAACATCCAATGCTCTCAAATCACGTAACTTTACTAAGTTTGATATTGATTTCCCAGTCAACTTGCGAGAATTCTTGAGACTTAGACGTTGTATCCGTGGGAATGATCCCGAACATATAACTTTGGATAGTATGTAATCCGTCAAGCCATGCGCACCTGTTAAATCTAACGCTCCGAGACATGATCCGACATTGGCAAATTCCATGGAACGAAATGTTTGAACGGATGCCGATGCCAAATTGTGAAGCGATAAAGATCCGAGTGGCAAGTGATCAAACTGTCTACTACTTGAATTGTTGCCGCTGTTACCCTTTTGTCTCTTCTTCGGACGTTGCTGTTGTTGTTCCTCAACACCCCCAATACTCGTACTAGACTCCCCCGTCACAGCATGTACCCACTCACGAAAAAAGTGCACACCCAACCTCGAATCCCCCGCCCTGCCAGATTCGACCAATGCATCAATAAACATTTGTAGACATTCTACTGCATGGTTTCCATTTTCAATTGCGAGGAATTCAGACGATTCGTCCATCGGTGAGTTATTGATATTATTGTTCGTTTCATTGTGTCGTGGTGGGTGAATTGACATGACCCATGGTTGTGAAATGTCCACGTCACTTGCATTTGCCCGTGTGGTTCCTGCAACATAGGGTGTGTGGTCCCTCCGACAATCCCGTAACGATCGAAGTAGCCGAGATGTGATGGTTGGTTCATCCGGAGGGAGAGGAGGAGAGAAGACTGTATTGGAAGATGTCGAGCTTGTTTCATCATTATCGTTGTTTGTTGACACGGCGTCAATAATGTCATTACTGTCGCCATTATTATTATCATCGTCTTGTTGTTTCTTCGGACGACGAGGAGGCCCCCCAAAGCTTATTTCTGGTTGGCACCCAGGCGGACCGACGGCACGTAGCGCTAATATTCGAAGGGGGGCGATTTCACGCATTGTTAATGAATATACGTCGTATGCTATATGGAGCAGGATAGAAGTTAGCGTGTACAGCGACAGAATACCCGATCCACCAGCGATTTTTAACACGTCGGCTGAAGGGATTGATAAGCAGTCAATAATCGCCCTTCCACTTATCATATCTTGTGAGCTCCATATCACCAGGCATGGTACCTACCACCACCAGCCCGCTCGGGCCTCCCCCCTGCCCCCTTCTTGCTTGCTATGCGAGACACGATTTCAGGTGATAAAAAGAGGGGCGGGGGCGATCTTCCTCAAACGTTTGTACCAGTACAGTAATTTTTTTCACTCATTCATTCTTATCATTCCATCGATCGTCATATAACGAAAGTAGCATCGCAGCAGGTTTCATATCATGAACATAATAAACTCCATAGCACGGACGAGATTGATTCGTCGCCACCACTCGTTCATTCTTCCTCTGACGAATGGCTCGAAGTGCCGTGGGTTCAATCGCCTTTATTCTGCTGTTGTGTCATCCAGCGGTATATCGACATCAGCATCATCGTCACGAACTGCCTTATCCACGGCTGACGGAGGAATACAATTAACAAAGCAATTCACTCATCAGCCTCTCAGAAATATCTCCTTTTCAAAAAAATTATATCACGATTCAGCATGTCGAGGTAATTATTCAACCTCTAGGTCGATGGTGACAGTTTCACAAACATCTGCTTCAGAAAAAAGTGATACTCCTCCACCACTCATCAATACCTCCGAATCATCAACATCAGCAACAGCAATCACCGATGGAGAAGTAACCATCACGTCCAGCTGTGCAGCACGTATTCGACAATTAGCATCTACTCGACCAAATCCTGACGCGGTGTATTTACGATTATATGTCGATGCTGGGGGGTGCAGTGGATTCCAATACAAGTTTCTATTGCTATCGGAAGATGATAATGGTGACAAAACTAATAATCAAACTTCAGGGAATGGTAATGTTGATGATGACGAGGAGGAGGAAGATGATGGAACAATCGATCCAGAAGAAGACATCATCTTCACCAAAGATGGGATGCGCGTGGTAATTGATCAAACATCCCTCGATCTACTCAGAGGAAGCACAATAGACTATATTCAGGAAATGATCCGTAGTTCATTCGCCGTTGTGGGAAATCCACAGAGTGAGAGCGCATGTGGTTGTGGGAGTAGCTTTGCGGTGAAGAATTTCGAGTCTAATCCTGCGTTGGACTAAAAATAATTGATGATTGTGTGGGCTTGATTGAGGTAACTTCGTCTACCGCTTCAGTATTGGGGGTGAATTCTTTTATTCCTCACCTCATGACTTCTCTTCAGCCGGTTCAAGGCAAACAAACACAGATGACAACCACATTTACTTCCTCTTGTCACTAAGACGGAGACTAAGCCTAACAAACGTGCTTCATCCATACCTGTTAAGTATAATCTAAGAAGTTAGTGGGCAACGATAATGCCAAGCTAAAACTCTACGCAACAGTGCTGTTGCCACCTCCTGTGACACATGACATAGTCTCCGAGTTACAAACAAGGCCAGGGCCACAATCGATAGTAGCATCGCAGGGGAACCCATCTTTACTAGTAACTCCAGCACCAGTAATAGTGTAGAAGCTGCCATCCGAGTTGGGAGCAATAATAACAGGTCCACTTGACGTGTCAATCTCCATAGCGGGAAGATCGGGATTACGAAAATCATAGACTGCCTTATGTCCAGTTGTAAGAGGACAAAATGCATAGTCTGTAACACGTCCATCTTCAAACGCACGAGACATATACACAGTACGACCAGCCTTGCAATCTTCAACCATCGTTTTCCCCTGTTTCACATCCAACTCTAGAAACGACGTCACAGTATCATCCACCTCACAAGTATCCGAAGAAGATTTACAAACATAGCCAGGGCAACAACTAAGAGGTTGATCGGCTGCACACGTTCCATCTGCCTTGGAACATCCCGCTCCATATCTGCCGGGCGTAATAGCCTCCGTATGCTCAGCAGTGGTCTGTGTTCCCAATGTCTGCCCGTCAACGCCTTTTCCCTTCAAATCCCCACCACTTGTCGTAGTATCTTTGGACAAATACGCAGCGGCAAAGCTGGTACCAAGGTTTGACAATGCCAAAATAATGATTATGACAAAGAAGGCTGCTGTGACCCTTTTGAATTGCCATAGTGACTTCTGTGTTTGGAGGTGCTCCTGCATGAGCTCATAGACCTTTTTGGTGTCGAGAGTATCTTCACCTGCTGCCATGTTTTTAAGCGCTAGTTCAGCGTCATCGAGGACTTTCATTGTTTGTACATGTAGAGAGAAGGAGAGGAGGATGTGAGAAGAGTGTGGTATCCTTAAAGCTTCGTTAGAAAATTACTTTCTATATCTAGACAAGTACACATCAGTGTGGTATCCAATCATTGAACATGCTGTATGTTGTCCATTTGCATGACTTTGCACGAGGTAGCTTAAAACTTGCACGAGGTAGCTTACCTCCATCCCCATCGAGATCCCATCTCTGACTCGCCGCTGATTGGGGGACACGAGACACCGACGCCATAATGTTTATTTTTCTTCTTCTTATGATGGCCTATGCGAATAAGTATGATGGTGACACCGAAAGAGAAGGCAAGGCTCTCTGTGGGTTGTGGGTTTGAATCCAGTTGAAGAAGTCGAGGTGAAGCTGTTTTCGTACTATTCCTCCGTAAGTATGGGTGATTCAGGTTCGCCGGATTAACCCCTACCTGTTGGCCATTATCCCTCCACGCTGTCACGATGCTTGTTTTTGTTTGGGTACTACTATTACCTTATGATGTAATGTATTCCTCCATAATAGGATTCAGGGTTCGCCGGGATTCAATTATGGATCATGTATTGTAATGTACATATTGAGAAGACAGCCCCACCATACTAATCTCACTCTACAATAGCCACTCTAAGTGAATCACTGCGTATGATTACACCAAAGTACGCATGTTAAAACAGCATGCCTAGCAGGTCCTTTTAGGTAGATATATCTAAACTGATTAACTTTGTATTTATTTATTTATTTATGATTACACCAAATACAGGCTTCGGGAATTGAGGCACTCAACATCGATGTGATGGTACACATCCAAAACTTCCTTCAGAGATGAATTGTTACAGTCGATTCATCAGTGAACTAGTTTTGCAGATGCAAACTATATAGAAACTAATTTTCTAAAGAAGCTTTAAGCTTCAAACTATGTGATTACTTTGTGAGATATCCTCTAACAAAAATGATATTATACAACAACACAGACTCGATACAAATCATAAAAATGTGAACAACATCAAACTAACTCCCCACTTCGATCTACACTACTACTACTACCCAAATCAGAAGAGGTATTTTTCACTTGAATCTTCCCATCCTTTTTCTGCAACTGTAGTTGTTCTTTTTGCTGCTGGTTATGATTGTGGTAGACACGCCGTGCACTTTCCGATAATAATCGTTCCTGCTCGGCAAGTAACGCAGCATCATCTAATGGATTTGATTTTCTCTTTCTTTTTTTATTTTGTGGTGGTTGTTTCGATGGCTGCTGCTGTTGTTGTTGCTGCTGCTGTGTTTTTTGTGGTTTCACTTTATTGTTATTAGTATGTTGTTGTTTCGATGAGCCAGCATTTAAGGATTCCATGGCCCTCTCAACTAGGTTTGAAAAACCCATTTGTTTCATGATTTCCACAACGTGATTTTCATTATATGTAACCGTTTTTGTTGTTGATGAGAAGGAAACTTTCTTTTTGGAAGCAGCAGCACCTTGTTCAATAGTTGGATTGTTATGATTTGAAGATGATTCCAACGCCACTAATGCAATAGATGTTGCCTTTATAAATTCAGAATGACATAAATGTAAAGCTTCCATGGCACCATTGGTGCATTCTATTCTTGGGTTTGATTTTATTACTGATACGGCTGACCCCTTGACAGCTGGGTTGTCAACAAAATTATGTTTTTTCCCTTTTGATTTTGAAGCTTCCTGCTTTTGCTTCTTCTTCTTATCACTTTTCGACGGAGCAGCAGCGTCTGTTGTCTGCGCATGAATATTAAGTGCACTCTCGAGACAAGTTGCGAATTGAGTTGGGGCAAACTCTCCCGGTGCCCGTTTTTTCACTGCTTTTGGCATCTTGATTTTTCCCCTTCTATTCAGTGCGATGATAAAATAATAATATTATTGTAATTATTATTTGAGATGGACACGACATCATGTGTTACCAAAAATATGTATTGCCCCCGCTTTGTTTATATTACAGGCCAGGAACGTATGACCCACCTCCCGATGATAATGATATAGTGAGAGCTATGATTGCTTGTCTTTCGTCGGCCTAGGTCAGTGGAGGAGGAGATAGTAGAGACCCTTGTTGAATAACAAACTGCAACGCCATCATGAAGCCAAAGCCAGCCATTGCCGTCATAAATATCGTTTAGTCTGGGCGCACCCCAAAACTGCAGTGAAAGCTGCATTTTTTTGCCGTAATCGGTCTAAAAGTACTAAAATACGGGTTAAAAGTACTATCTCCCATAAGACAAATTAATCCCTACATTGTTAGCTTTCTGCCGATACCTCGGTCATCTATAACGACCACTGCAAAGTCACCCTTGCCAACTGCAAAGTCACCGGGCGCCACTGCAGTAGAAATTGCATCCTTTGTTCCGACGTATGGAAGACTGGGTAGAACATGAGCAATGAGACCCAAACAGTACGAATCCCCTCTTAACAAGGTATTGAATCAATCCGTACTGTTTGGGGAGGTCATCTCTTAATTCAGCAGAGCTACATTGTTGTGAAGCAAAAAAATCGATTTTTCCGATTCGGCCGAAAAATAACATGTCGAGCAACAATGGCAACAATCCCCCCACGCCTAAGCAGCACCGCCCGCAACACCAGCCAATCAGTCAGCTTTTAATGTTGTGAATAATAATCCCAGCGGTCTTGATCCGGCTGCTTTGGTAGTGCCGCAAATATTCACTCCTCAGCCGCATGTGGGTGCCGCCGTATCTTTTGCAAATCCGGCCGCTGTAACTATGCCCCCGGCTCTCCCACCCCCACCCATCATGAACGTCAACACCGCTACCGCTACTGCTGTCACCGCTACCGCTGCCGCCACAACAACTTGGGAATGTGTCTGTGGTAATATTTGTCTTGTGTCCAAGCAGAGATGTGGGAAATGTAATAAATGGAGGGGTGGCAAAAGGGCACCATACAAGAGGAGTAAGATTGCCAACAATAACAAAGCAACAAACACAACAACTGCAAACACAACACCAGTACATAACCCCCCTACTTCAGTAATACAACTTCCTACCCCTCAGTCCCTTCTATCAAGCATTAGTCCGATGACGGCAGCGGGAGTTGATGATTCTTCAACTATTCGGAGTGGTGGTAGTTCTACTGTCACAACTGTCAATGAAACGAATGATAAGATTCGTGAGATGGCCGCGGAAGATTATAATGCTGCTGGTGATGGTGGCGATTCTGATGAAGAAGGCGATGGATTTGAGGTTGTGGAATCAATGGCAGAATGCACTAGTACACATGAGAGAGCAACAAACGACCATGACGAAATTGAGGCGAATGTGTCCGATTCAATTGACAACTGTGTATATTCCAATGTTACTGATGCTCTTCCCAAATTCGTCACTTTGGATGGGGCTCCAGAGGGTTGGGTTCCGCCGAAGCCCAATGAAAAGTATAATCCCAACGCAACTCTCGGTCCGGGTGAGCCGCGCACTCCTCCCTTGACAACCCGGGCGATTGGAGTAAATTCACCTACCGTGCGATGTTTGAGGGCAGCGGTGAAACACGAAAGTACAAAGGTCATGCTATGCCTGCAGGTGCTATTCCTGTTCCAAAGAATAGTGAGGGGAAGAGAGTTAACAAAGGATACGAATTCCACTACGGCAAATGGAAGCACCCCCTAGATGATCCCACCTTCTACAGGGAGGGTGCTACAAAGGATAACTTATTTCCACCGGATCGCCGCTGTGAACTTGATGTTGAATTGTTGAAGAAGATGGGTCTCACTCGCCAACGAATGCTAGATGGGGATGCTTTATTCTTTCAGCAGTTGCTCACTCCACTTTGCGACCCGTCGATGTCAGGCATCGACGGTGATCCACGAATGGGATTCTATTGTGACGTTAGTGATTTCACCGGAAGCTATGCTTTTTCAAAGAAGAAGTTGAGTGGTAATTATGGCAATAAATTCGTTTGTCCTACGGCGGAGGAGTTGGTCAATTGGGATGGGATTGTGCTCAAGAACAAGAATGATTTTATTGGAGACAGCTGGTTGACGGACAACCGCAACACATAGATCAGTTGATTGCTGATACCATGTACTTCCGCCGTTGGCTTGACATCAAGTCGAACTATAAAATGTGCGATTGGACTTTGGAGACAAAGAAAACTGACGCTGGCTATGACCCTACGCAGAAGTACGGAGACTACGGGCGTCTCTTATGCACAATATCTTGATGCAAAACATCCCCGAGGGAGAACAGTTGTGAAGAGGCTCTGCGGTGATGACTTCACAAACCTCAAGGCGCATTTGAACTCAATGAAATCAGTGAATAGCAGAAAGACTTGTGAAGTATGCGGCAATCAAGTCTTTAAAGTATGCGGCTTGTGTGGCAAACCAATGCACCTTGAAACAGGTAAAATGTGCGCTGTTGACTTTCATGATGATAACTTTTTTGGCTTAGCCCGAAGCGACTTTGTTAACTTACTCGGTGGGACGAAGTCTACATGGAATCCACCAACTCCGGAACAGAGATCACTAAATAAAAGACATATTACACAATTGAAGCGAAAAAGGGCTGAGGATGATATGGATGAAGATAATTAGGCAGCACTAATGTTTACAGTTATTATTCATTTTTTGCAGCAGTTCCTGTAGAAAGTACATACCTTAAAGTACCTCTTACGTAGGAATTAGTATGTAGGTACTTTTTCGTCTGTCTGCCCAAAATGGCAAAAATGCAGGATCGACTGCATACAAAATGCAGTTTTCACTGCATGGGGTGCGCCCAGACTAAACGATAGTACCTACTCACGGCCCCATTAGCACTTTTTGCTCTGTTTGCTATTGAATCGACAATTCACTATCGAACCATGGGCCAAACATGGAGCAAAATGGACACAAGATTATGAGCCGTGATGGCTTCATCAATTTATGCTCATGTTACTTCTTGCTCAATAGTATGATTTAGAATCAGGTGTATGTAGATAAGACAATCAAAGGGATTTTTCTTCGTTGGCGTAGTAGATAGCTTTGCGTTTTGCTTTCCTCTTACTGGTGCTGGCATGCACAATCGTTTGCAGCGATTTCATTTTTGTTCTGACATACGTCTTTCTAACACCTCTCCTGCCTCAAGCATAGTCTCATGCTCTCAAGTAACAAAAGACAAGCCAAAAACCAACCCGTGCGTTTGCGTCTAATCTCTAAGCGTCCAAGTCGCATCAATACCACACAGATCCAAACAATCCGTTTGATATACTCAAGTATACATTAGTTCAAAACATCACCATACTCCATGAAGTAGCACGCCATCTGCGCAATTCGTCCCCAGAGGCACGCGTCAGCTCCAGCCATCGAATACCACCCCAGCTTTGCCAAGATCAAGACCTCCCCGAAGCAATCAACCTCCCCCTATTTGTCATAAAAATGAGCACTCACTAGTTTACAGAACTGCGTACCTGTTGCACATTAAAAAAATTAGGAGAAATCATCCAAAATGATCTCGGTCCAACCGAGATTTTTGCGATAACTGTCTTGTTCTGCGTTATCATCACCGTGCTCGTCTTCTCCAAGTACCTGTGTACGGAAGTAGTCTGAAAATGCTAAGTCACTCTCCTCAATGATGATATTTGTAGGGGTACGCCTACGGGCTGGAGGAGGAGTTGATAATCCTTTCGGAGTTTTGTGTTCCTCTTTAGACTTTAACGTCAGTTTTTGCACAACCTGTTTCACTTTTTCACCAAGGTTGCTGTCACTACTGTTTGTTTTCCTTATGTTTGTGTCAGTCACGTTGTCATTGTAATCATCACTCTCATTTTTCTGGATATCATTTGTCACATCAACGCGGTAAGAAGAGTGATTGCTCGACGGGTTCTCTTCGTCTTCATCATTACCATCTGCATCGTTATCAGCTGATGATGGTGCTTCCAACATCGATATAGGAGCAGGCGACCGTGATCCTACTTCTGGCAAACTCTTCGGATCCACTATCCTCCACATATTCACCTCTGCTTCCTTCTGCAATTCCTTCTTTGCAAATCTCCATGTAATCACTAACCCAATGATCCCACTTGCCACTCCACTAGAAATCAAAATTACCCCAAACACATTATCCTGAATACCTTCACTAAACATACTACTTGAAACAGCTCCCAAACAAACTAGAAAGAGATACCACGGTAATACTGCTGGCATTGCCAAAACGAAAACGGCCAAATCAACTCCAGAAATGCCACTTTGAGACATGGAAAAAATGAACGGGGGGGGGGGAGTAAGATATCGACTTGTTGTCATAACAGCGAGAGTGAGAGAGAGAGAGAGCACGTATACTCACAAGACATAATTCAATACACCAAAGGGAATCAATGGATTCAACCTCATCAACATCATAACCCTCAACGAATTCTTCACAATTGCTGCATCCACCGCCCTCAAAATTGGGTACCTCCTCATTAGTATCTCTACCAAATCCCTACTTAAATACCTTGCCCTCCAAAATCCCAAGGATCCACCAATCAAAGTGCCAATGAAACTCGACACCCATGCCACGAGTATGCCCCACCCATCGTACACATCTTGAAAGATGAATCCACTTGCAAATACAAATAGGGATGGTGGTACAAAGAACAGTGTTAAGACTGACATCAAGACAATGTAGGCAAAAACGGCCACGTCTCCATACACCTTCATCCAATCTAACGAACTTGAGGTGAAGGATGATATATGTGAATTGTTGTACAGGATGTGCTCGACAACGACGAGGACGAGTGAGGTGATAATTAGGAATGAAATGAGTTTTTTCGTCCGAGAGCGGTTGATAAAATACGAGAACAGTTCGTGGCAGAGGCCAACTTTTGGATGTGTGAAAGTGGCCTCTTCTTCTTCTTGTAGTTCGTCATCAATTGGCGGATATGATGGTGGATCAATAATATTGACATTGCTACGTTCTGGTGAAGGAGACGACACCATCATCAAGTCAGCATCGGCACATGGAATTTCACCCATCATGTGTGTATTTACGGCAAGAGTTTCCCTCAGGGGTGATTGTTTTGGGAAATCTCTGTTCCGCGATAATGAGAGCTGCAGTTTGGACATTTTTGATGGTGATGGTGGTGTCCTGAAATATTGTTTGTCGTGTACAAATCGTGCTAAAAAAAAAACACTCTTGCTTTTTCCTGAAATGCGATGCAAGAAGAATGTAAGTTTCCGTTATTATTGAACAAGAGGATTGGCGATCGCACACAGGGCTCCAGAGTAGTAGTATTCCTAATTCTGCAATTGCTGCTTCCTCTTATGCATGTTACTGACTCTCTACAGTGATGCCTATATTGTCGATCTGCCGTTTTGGAATTGCAATGCAATTGGTCTTGCAAGCCTCGGCGGAGCGAGAACCCTGTTCCAGATTGTCTGTGGCTCGCTTTTCGAACGGGCAAGAGGGATAGCCCTAAGGTTTTTTTCTTAGCTGAGTAAATCTGACGACGGTGCGCAAATGAAAATATCATACACGAGGGCGGTCCGGCGGGGAAAGCTCGGTAAACCCCGATCAGGCACGAGCATTCGCAAAAGTGCGATAAGTAATAGGCTCTCTCTCTTGAATCTCTAGAGATAGAGGGAAGTAGGGGAAAGCAAGAGAGAGGCTCATGAAATCCAGAGAGTGACGACAATTCACTTTCATTATTATTTGCAGTCACCATAAGTAGGCTGTCTGTGTCTCAAAAATGTATCATTACCCTTACTTTTCACATTTCTGATGAAAAACGCAACAAGATTTTTTTAAGCGGCGCGTTGAACAAGAGTAAGAGTTGTTACAAATTGTCAAAAGTGAAAGCACTAGCAGCATCAACCTTGACATCCATTGCATCCAAATCATCTGCGGTAAAATCACCATCACCCAATAAATCAAATGCCTCGGACAATGCACCACTCAAGTCTGTAACAGCATCAGAGATGTCGAGTGAAGCTGCTGCTGCTGCTGCTGGGTTCGATGAGACAGCTTCTTGTGCTCGACTGCTTCCTCCCGCTACATTCATATCACCGGTAGAATCATCAACTGGTAAATCTATAAGGCAACCACATGGCGAAGATGATAAACCAAATAGATCTGACGCCGTCGTCGTCTCCTCCTTGTTTCCGTCAAAATTGACTTCTTCTGTAGGAGTAGACGGTACAAAACCCGAACCAGTGTCATCATTCGACGCTTCTGTTGCTGCAGATGATGCACCCACATTTGACGACCCACGAAATCGATTCACAAACCCACCAACACCACCCACCACATTCCTCATTGACTCATTCGTCACATCTCCAATAACCTTCATTGGATTCACCTGTTGTTGTTGCGGTTCACTTTTCCCACTCCTCTTTTCCAAATGCTTCTCTTTCAACTGTATCCTCATCAAATACTTACTCTTCACCCGTCGTGCCACGGCTCTTAATTCATCAACATTCCTCGGCCCGGCACCCAAAACTTCATCCCCCACCCTCTTCTCCGTCCGTTCCATAATTTCCGTAAAGTCGAACACGGTCACCTTACCACACCGATCATGCATCCCCACCGCATTCTTATTCATCTTATCCTTCACCAACGAATGATGATGATGATTATTATTATTATTATTTTCCACCAGTAGTAAATTACGTAACCGTCTCTCCCGTCCAATCTCAACACAAACATCACACAACAAATCCAATGATACCTCCTGCAATACCAACATGGCATTGGGATCTAAAAACATTTTCCAAAATGGTTTCGCGGAGAGTAATGCATCCATCTTATCAATCGATTTGGAAAATAATAAGAATTTGGCCAACATATCTGTAATGTTGATACAGGTGATACCAAATGGTAATACGGATGCATCATCGTGAATAATTTCTTCGAGTGAAGTTAGTAATTCCTTCTGATGATGAGGAGGAGGATGTTCGGAAATGTTCGTATGACTTTGATGGAGTAAGGACGTCGATGATAGTGGTGTTGGTGGTTGTTTTTTTTTAGGTACAAATCGTGCATGTACGTCAGGACAACTTTCCACAATATGTACAAGCATGGCGAGACTTAGTACCCCACCCGATCGAAAGTCGGTAACTGGATCATCTTGTTGGAAGCCTAAACGATCAATCCACCATGTGTGTGGGATGGGTGGTAGTCCACGTTCGTTCACGAGGGTATTGATTCCCTTTCTGTGTGGTGGTAGTGTTGTTGTTGTTGTTTCTACTTCCTTGTCGTCGTCAGTGTTCCCCTCCTCACAACAACGATAATCATCATCGTCATCATCATTATTCTCAAAAGGCAATATCGCCCCACTAATCCACAACCTCGTAATCAAATTATCATAACTAATACTCATCTTCCCACTCCGTTCAATTCCCCGTTCCCACCATGGCATAAACAATACCGCCCTTTGTGCCTCGGTTCCCTCATATCCTCTACTTAGTCGTAATCCCGGTCGGCATGACGTATGTAATAATTGCCGAAACATTAATACCTGTGAGGCGGTAGTTTTATCGGGTAATGTGTTCCGACCGGTAACGGTGTTGGTGAATGATTTGGTAAGGGTGGAGACTACTGCTGTTGCTACCGCTGCCGATGCGGCTAGGGTGGTGGTGGTGGCGGCGGTGTGATTGGAAAAGGAGGAGAAGAAGAGTGTCGAGGCAGCAGCATTATCGTTACTGGGCTGTTGTTGTGATTTTGTTGTATTGTCGTTGGTAGTCGCATTTTTTCCTTTCAAGAGTGAATTGGTCATTCCTCCGCCCATTAGGCTCCATGTCCCGGCATTATTAGTATAGTCTACGTTTATACTGTTATTGGTATTATTATTTGAGAGAGCAGCGGCAATGTTATCATTCCCAGCAGTAGCAGCAGGCAGATCGACCATTGTTGGCTCACCACCACCGTCGAGAAAATCGGGAGGGGCTGCCGAAGAGGAAGAAAATGACATTTATTTTTCAACTTCTTGACGCCCCCTACTATCTATATAAAATGAAATAATATTGAAGGGGAAGAAAAACAAAACAGAGAGCTCTTGCTAGCTAGCTAGCTAGCTGCTGCCATGATGTTGTATTTGTAGACGGAAGAAGAAGATGTACTGCGTGGCACTGATGGGTCGTCTTATATCATTTGGAGAAAAAATAGAAATTAAAAAAAAGTAAAAGTAGGTAAGTAGGAAGTAGGTAGGTGTCGTACTTTGCCGTTTGGGTCTTTGGTAGGTTTGAATACGGTCACTGTCTCACGGACCAAAGTTGAAGATTGC
>JALLBJ010000055.1:0-72679 GCA_036940105.1 Skeletonema potamos
AGGCCGTTCCTATTGAGCTTTCCCGACCCGCTTTCCCGACCCGCCTTCCGACCCGCTTTGCTTGGCGGGAAGGCGGGTTTTGTCGAGGCGGGTTGTCTTTTTAGGCATGCTTCCTATTGAGCTTTTCTCTGAGTCATCACCCGACCCGCCCACACCATACCACGCATCTTGGCAGATCATTCAAACCCTCATAACGCCCAGTTCAATCAAGTCCTTCTCAAGAATGATGTGCCGTCCCCAAGATCTCTCTCCATAGATGCAGGCTGCATAGATCTTCATATTACGTCTTGACTGGTGCCCCGTTAGTCCTCTCAGCTGCGGAGATACGATGGCTGATTCGAGTACTACCCAAGAATGTTGGGCCATCTGCAACGCCTCCTACCGTCATGGTATATTTTCGTCTAATGCTCTGCAAAGACGAATCGACGCAGATTGCATAGAGCTTCATATCACGTCTTGGCCGGCGCCCTGCTACTCCACTTGGCTGTGGAGGTATAATAGTTCAATCGAGTACTCCTCAAGAATGATGTTCCGTCTGCCACGTCTCATGTTCTGCATAGACAAATCGACGCAGCTTGCATAGATCTTCATCTTACGTCTTGGCGACGCCCCGCTTGTCTACTTGGCTGCGGAGATATGCTTGGATCTAAGATGTGAAGACTTCATTCTCACCCACAAAGCCACTCCCCCCATGAAAGAAGATGATAGTCTGTTACAACCGTCATCAAACCTTGGGAACTATCTCTCTTACCGTAAGTTAGATAAATACACTGGGAGGAAAGTTTCTTCATTCATAAGAACCGCCGGAAGATATCATGCGTGCACGTGCTGCAGAACAAAATGGCTGCCATCGTCGTGATGTGTTGTCTGTTGCCTGCAGTGAATGAGAGCGATAGTGAAATTTTTTGATCAAAAGATTATCTCTCTAGAGGCGAAGTGAGTAAGGGAAGGGGGAGATTTCTTGCCTGTCCGCTGTCCGCTCATTCTCTCTTCATTCTCCATTCCAACACGACAAACACGCACCTCAAAAAAAACCAAAGCTGCCGGCGATTCAAAAAATCCTACCGACACCGTTGATTTGTACTAATTCCTACAGCTTTGCTCACCGATCTTCGATCCATGCCTTTTTTTTTCCCGACAACGGTTTCCACCAGCACCGCTAAGACCAAAAAGCACTCGCCTACCACACAACACCTTCCCTCCTCTGCAGCTAATATAATAATATATAGAAATCATGGCCATTCATATAAGAAATAATAATGACGAAAATAACGCTCCGAAGGCTGTCGCCGTAAACCGCAAAAACATGCAGACAAAACCACAGCTGCAAGTATTCCCACCATTATCCAACGGCAGCATAAAAATGAGGTAAGAAGGATGAGTAGTTTTGTTGTTGTTGAAAGTTCGTATATTATTGTCGGGGTTGGGGGTCCGATGTGCAGTCATATGATGTGGGATCGGTGGCGGCCCGTGTTGAGGCTTGCCCTGCTACATTGTGCCAGAGGGTCTCGTCTTTGTTTCAATAAAAATATGATACCTTATATCTCATGCACATCGCTCGCCTTCGTACAATCTCTTTTCCCCAATTCAAATCACCAGTGGCAAATATGGAAGATGGACTCCAGCAGAAAAGGCGGCATTTCTGACTGGTCTGAGACGATTTGGTAGAGGGAAATGGAAGGAGATTGCGAAATTGATACCTTCACGATCAACCGGTGAGTATCTACTGAATCCAATTTGTTTCTTTCCACTTTTCTCTTCTTATTTTTTCATTACATATACTCATATTTAACTCATATTTAATTCAATCAATAATCATCAGTACAAGTAAAAACGCATGCCCAAATGATCATGAGACGCGTCGACGCAGGCGAAGACGTCTTTGCGGATCTACGTCACTATGAAATTGCTATGCGAGCTCCTCATCTTCATCCTCTTCCTCCTCCACCACCACCACAACCTAGTGAATCGGTCAAGATGTATCAAGGATTGACACCGATAGATCAAGGAGCTGTGCAAATTTTATTAATGCTGCACAAGAACTAGGAGGAGGAGGAGATGGATTATTTCTTATTATTATTATGAATTTCTCCACGTTTTTCATGTGCTTATTGTCTTTGGTTAGCGTATCAAAGACAAAAGACACACAACTGCTATAAAAGATAATGAGAAACATGGTATGGCACTGAAGTAATAATTTGCAATAGAAATCTCTAAGAACCATCTTTCGTCCTATTAGATGACGGAAGGCAAGAACAGATGGTGGTTGGAGCTCACTGCTCACTGGCTGGAAGAGTTGAATTTTGGGTTAAGAAAAAGGATAAGTCTTGAGATAGATGGCCACACGCAATGATAATATTATATAGTGATATTGTTATGGATATCTATCCAAGGTAGTTTTGTGCCCTTTGCTTGTTTTCTTGCTGCAACAAACGTAAATGAGGGTGTGTTTCCTCTCTCTGTTGTAAATCATCCAACTTGTCTCCTCTAGTCTTGTTATAACAACCATTTTCTCTCTTCGATGATGACCAGCTATACAACAGCAGTAATGGGTGAAACAGTCGTCTATCCTTCCTCCCATTCACCTATACCTCTCTAGAGGTACCAAGTTGAGGTCAAGAAAATAAATGATATGAGGCCAAGAAAATAATTCTCTATGCTCTTATTCATTCTCCGAAGCTCAAGTAGCTACCTCTCCTATATATAAATGGCATCCCATCATTATTTGCTCGTACACTTTTGACAGGATTCTTGAGTTTCTAACACTGAAAAATTTAGTGTGTGAGTCCTTTGATATAATAATGAGGAACTATCTCGACCCCTTGTAGCGCCTCGACCTCGAGCTTTTAGTATGTACTTGTTGATCATGTTTTCTTTCATTTTCATCTTGTCATTTTCCTATTTACTCTTGGACATCATATGGATGCTTGTAACTTACCGCCTTTTAGGCTAGTTGTTTGTTTATAGATTTAGAGGCTTGACAGTAGATATGTGAGAATTCCTTCTCCTCCCTGAGAATCTGGACACGTCTTTGTCAGTATTTAGCGCTCCTCTTTCTCCTTATCCGTAGATAACTATCGTCATCACAACATTATTCTCTGCGGCGCTGCAGATGGTATTGTTGCGTTGTTCTTAGCAAGAGTTCTCCCCCGCCCATCCAGCATCCAACCACTACAATACATATATACCTCATTCAGCCTCCTTCTCACCTTGCTCAGGGCTGCTGCCTATTGCTCTACTATTGCCTTGCTAGTTGCTAACCATAGAGATCATGTCGGTGAGTATACTTGAGATTCTGCAGAAGCTTTTCTCTATGGAAAGATACCATGGCGATAATATGAGTGTAACAGCTGGCTTTTTATCTAACCGATCTTCATATCTTCACCTCTGCACTAATATTATTTGTATAGTCCTTCCAAATGAGTCTCTCCGACCACATCAATAACGCCGATGACTCCACTGCTAACAACAACAACAACAAAACCATCCGCCTCCTCCAATCCATCCTCTCCAGCAAACCCGTCGATGGCAGTGACATTAAAACTCTCGATGATGCCACTTATGAACTCAAACGTATACGTCAGCTCATGGAGCAATATCATGCAGCGTATGCGCCGCCATCGTCATCATCACCTGCTGCTGAAATCGAGTCGACAGATATCACCGCCGCCACGACTCAATTTCAGCAGCAGCAGCAGCAGCAAGTACCACCTGCAACGACTGCAGTAGCAGCACAACGAAAAAAACGACGCAACGCCATACGCGACGAAGAACAACACATCAAAACGTTCATCAAACGCCACATCCCCAAAGATCTACCCACCCAACAACTCATCTACAACGCCATCAAAAGCAATTTGTTATTTCAAGAAAATACCACGGAAGAATTGCACCAACTAGTCGATATTTTTGAACCCTGTTGGTATAACAAGGGGGGGGTGGTAATTCAACAGGGAGATACGAAGGATGATTCATTTTATGTTGTGGAGTTTGGTGAGTTGTCGATTTATGTACAACAACTACAACAACAACACAAGGTTGGAACATTTGGGAGTGGATCCGCATTTGGAGAATTGGCATTAATCTACAGCAGTCCACGTGCCGCAACCATCATTAGTGATGTCGACAATTGCAAATTATGGAAAATTAAACGAGCATGGTATCGTGGTGTGATTGGACAATATCGTCAATCTATACTACAAGAAATTAGTAGCTCCAAATTCTTACCCAAGGTCATTGTCCCACGGAATAAAAAAAAATATTATTTCAAGGATGTGTTTACTAAAGTACAATTGGGATTGTTGGCGAGGGTGGTGAAACAAATTTCATTTCAGGCGGGGGAGTATATTATTCGTGAGCAGGAGAAGGGGGATACGTTTTATATGATTCGAAAGGGTGAGGTGGATATATTATTGAAATCGTTGGGGTATGATAAACCGATTGTATCGTTGGGGAGTGGGAAGTACTTTGGTGAGAAGGCATTGTTGCAGGATGATGTTCGTGAGGCTACTGTCCGAGCCAAGACGAATGTGTCCTGTTTCATATTGACACGTGAGGATGTGAATCGTGTGATTGGAAGTTTGGAGGAGATTCTGGATTATGGCTTCCCAACGAAAAAGTCACGCACAAGTACTGTACTACGAGGTGAGGAACAGGTTCAATATACAATGGATGATTTGGAACTGTTAGGTGTGTTGGGATCTGGAGCGTTTGGGAAAGTTAGGGTTGCCAAGGCCAAGGAAAGTGGCAAGTATTATGCCTTGAAAATGCAGAGCAAATCCTTCATTGTTAAAAATGAACAACAAGACGATGTCATGTATGAATACTCGATGCTGAGACGATTAGATCACCCATTCATTTTGCGTCTTCATTGTGCTATGCAAGATGACAAGTACATTTACTTCTTGACGGATATTCACCATGAGATGATGCAGATTATGGATCAGAAAGGATGCTTTAGCGAAGACTCTACAAGGTTCTACTCTGCGTGTGTGTTGTTAGCTTTCCAGGCGATGCATAGTGTTTCCATTGCCTACCGTGACTTGAAGCCGGAAAATCTCGTGTTGGATAATCATGGATATTGTATCCTCGTTGACCTGGGTTTGGCGAAGAAATGTGATGGTCATCTCTATACTTTCTGCGGTACACCGGATTACCTCGCGCCGGAGGTTATTCGTGGAACTGGATACAACTGGGCCGTCGACTATTGGGGTTTGGGAGTCCTAATTTATGAGCTCTTCACTGGAAGGGCGCCCTTTGACTCATATGATCCGACGGGAACAGCGAAGAGGATATTGAAAGGTGTTGTGAACTTTCCTGACAAGGTGACGGGACCGATGAAAGACTTGATAAAGGCCTTGCTAACAAAGGATCAAACGAGAAGGTTGGGAGTCTTAAAGGGTGGAACTGAAGATGTCATGAAACATCGATTTTATACCGGGTTTGATTGGGGCGGACTGTTGAATATGCAAAAACGTGCTCCTTTTGAACCGCAGCCTGTAAATTATGAAACCCTCGGGACACCTGATTTTGGACAAGATGATGAAATGCCTATCACAAACTGGAACCCAGACTTGAGTTTTTGAATTGGTGTCGTTCAATCTTACTCCGACTGGTTGCCGAGTCGAGGTAACTTAGATTCTGAAATTAAATGTTGTGTTTAAACGCCGTTTTATTACACAAATTACACTCACACCACATATCTCTATCTCGAACTCTCGCTCTTGTCAACACTCATTTTAGTATAGTCTAGCCTTCGATCCCGAAAGTCATAATCATGATGATCTATCATGCTTGGAAAAATCTCAATCGTTGCTTTAGTTTCTGGACTTGACGGTGTCTTCTCTTCGCTAATGTTATCTTTCAATGATTTGTCTTGAGATGAATTAGAGTCCGAATCGTTGTCCTTATCGAAGAATTCAAATATTGGAGGTGATGTTGACGGTGTTGATGAGTCGTTGTGTACGGCGGGGGGCAGCGGAAGGACTGATAAAAATGGCTTCGGGGAGACATCGCTGGTACTTTCAATGAAAAAGGCGTCCTCTTTCGTTTGAGGATCAAGTTTTTTGGGAGGGTCGTTTTCTTCACCTTTGGGTGGAGGAGTTGGTTTGTCTTTCAACAAAGGCGCTACTTTGTCTTCGTTCTTTGCATCATCAATGTTACCTTGTGCTGAAGATGGCTTGGACGTGGTTGGAATAGCGCTTTCTGCAATACCCTCTTGAGGAGAAGGTCGAGGAGTCATAGTTTCTCCCGATTCAGATGATTGGCTTTCATCGCTGGGTACTAAATTGGCTGCTGTGGCATCAACATACTGTGGTATAGGTAACTTGGAAGTGATTTCCGACACATCCTTTTTCGTTTCTTTGGGAATGTCGGGTAGCTGCATTTGATTTGATGACGATCTCCTAAACTTCCATGTCAGCGAAGAAGACTGTGGAGATGATGCAGCTGATGATGCAGTGCCATCTTCTTCCGCCGAAACCTCGTCTGCAAATCTGCTGCCACCACGTCTCTGTGGCATGGCATCGCCCCATTGCCACGGGTTCCACGCCCACTCTCCAATGATATTTGACACCCTTGATGGGAGCATGGGAAGCCCCATCTTCACAAATAGTCGATTTTGCCACCCAGGATACACCTCGGGATAGCCAAGCATCAGACCTTTGATACCCTCTCCTGCCACAAACTCTGGAGTCTTGGCATAACCCGGGAAATGAAAGCATACAGCATCTTCTACCCCACTCGTTGTTGCAAAGGAAGTATCCTCTACAGCTCCAGGTAGAAGGCATGTCACACCCACTCCATACCGTTCTAATTCTCTCCCAAGAGATGATGCCAAACTTTTTTCAAACGCCTTCGTTGCAGCATAGACAGCAACGCTGGGGCACCCTGGCAAGGCCCCACTCATTGAACTCACGAACAATATTCTCCCACGACGGCGATCCTTCATATTTTTCCCATACAGTCGACTCAGTTCCACGACACTCCCAACATTTAACTGGATCATACGCAATGCATCATCAATGTCGGCATCGATTAAATCCCCATGAGTACAAACACCCGCATTATTGATCAATATGTCCACGTCCAAACCAGCCTTCGTCGTGGCGGCATAAATTCTCGAGGCACAATCTGGAGAAGTCAAATCCGCTTGAAGTATACGACAGGGAATACCATAATGTGTTTCAATATCTTTCGCTACAGCCGAGAGTTTCGTTACATCACGTGCCACGAGAATGAGCGGGATGTTATATCTTGCCAATTCAACAGCAATGGCTCGTCCAATCCCACGTGATGCTCCCGTAACTAATGCATATCCAGTATTTGCATCATTGGAAGAAGACTTGGTTGAGTTCGATGAATTGCGCAATGCTAGGAGTGTTTCTTCTGTCCACTTCCTTCTTTGATGGTACGATTGCTCATTTCGACTATTGTATCCCTCCAACCAAGTGCGATAGGCGGAACTAATGGTACCAAATGATTTCATATCCCAGCCATGTTGTGCAGAAGACGATGAATCATTATCAACACTACCCTGGGTGTCGACTTGTGGCCCTTTTTCTTCAGCAGCCCTGCCTTTCGACGACGACTTGTTATTATTGCCACTACTACCACTACTACTACTACTACCACCACCACCAGAGTCGTTCTCTTTGTCCTTGTCCATCATCATACTCCTCCTCACCTCATCAATCGACTTCTTCTTCTCATCTTTCACCACCACCCTCACCTCTGGTAAAAATGGTGGCAAATTCGGCTCTCTTACATTACACCCCTTCATAATTGGCAATGGTGCCAATCGTCTATACTTGGTTGCCTCACTATGCATCCAACTCACAGCGGCAGATGTCATTGTAAATTTGACCAATCGACGTAATGGATCTTGTTTCGTGGTGGGGAGCATATACAGTAGTAATAATGTTGGTGATGCGGGGGGGAGATGAACTGAAAAATCACTCCCCACATACCCCAATTGTCGTAAGCGGATGGATGCTTGTAACTTTAAATATTGAAAAAGAACATCTCTATCCAAAGAAGACGAACCATTCTCCTTGGATGAATTATTGCTATTACCGCCAACTTTTCCATTATGATGTCGTGAATTCTTATTATTCTTGGAATCGTTCTTACTTATTGTGGCAGAGGCGGTTGCCATGGGTGTAGTCGTATCCTTAATCCAATACCCCGATTGCTGCTGCTGTTGTTGTTGTTGTTGTTGAGATTGTTGAAGAAGATGATTACGATTTTCCATCATCTCTTTCTTGACAACATCTCTACCAATAATGGTACCTTTTAACATCAATTCACCCCTTTGAAGCATTTTCGTTGCCCATTCTCTCCCCTGATGGAAAACATTATTATTATTATTGTTAGGTTCGGAATATCCTTCTTCACTGTAATAATTTCTCAATCGTTTCTGCTGCTGCTGTTGATAAAACGTTTGTTGTTGTTGTTGTTGTTGTTGTTGTTGCAAATAATATGGTGAAGTAGTCGATTGTCCATTATTCCGTTGTTGTTGTTGCCGCTGCTGTTGTTCGGAAGCAAACTTATAAAAATCATTCCGTAATGATCCAAGAGGCCATGGAAGCCATAATTCCTTTTTCCGTGGTTGGAGTTTAATAACATGTTTACTACTGTTCTTGTTGTCGTTTTGATTGTTGTAATTCCCCCCTTCATCGTTGTTGTTGTTGTTATTGTTATCATTGTTACTGTTAGTGTAGCTAATGTTGATGATTGATCGTTTCTTGTCATTGCTGATGCTGCTACTACGTCGTTTTGGAGTGCTTTGTATTTGCCATCCAAACACATTTTCGGATCGTCGGAGAGGTGATGTTGTTGTTGTAGTTATTATTATCCGGCTGGGCAATGATTGTAGTAATGAATGCCGTCTACTCCTGGACAAAAAATGATGATGCTGCTTCTGCTGTTGTTGTTGCCATGATGGTTCCCTCCTCTTCTGCCAACCAAATACATTTTCACTGCGGAGTAAATTATTATTATTAGTATTGCTTTTAGTAGTAGTAGTAGCGTCGGCCCCCCCTCCCAATAGTAGCAATAAAACGAGAGATAGAAATATTGTTCTTGCGCTTATTATGTCTGAACTATTATTGTTTTTTAATGTACCTCGTCGTCGTTGCCGTCGACGACGATGAGATGGTGATGATTTTGGTCGTCGCAATAAGAACAATACTCGTTTGTGTTCACCACAGGAGGAGGAGTCGTCCTCCCTCCTTCTTCTTGCACGTGTTATGTTGTTAGAGTTAGATGTGAGTATCATGCTGTAATACGTTCCGTTTTGTGTTTTTGGCATTTATATTTGGCTTCTCGAGAGTGTATAATATTGTTGTTCCAAGTGCTATTGTATGGGGTTTTGTTTTGCTGTGTCACGCGTGTTAGAATTCCCCTCATCAAACTTTTTCTGCTCGTAGATGACGACCGTTTACTTTATCATTTTCGCATATAAGTAGATAGATAGTGCCTGAAAATCATTGACAGTATATAACGAAATTTCCTCTTCCTCCTCTCATCAAATGACGGGAGATAATAACGACGGCAGAGCATCAGCGTAAGGTGAAGACAGGAAGAAGATACACGGCCTATAATATATACTACACAAATAATATACCTCTCGATGATTTTTGATTTTTGAAAAATCATACGACGCAAATACACACAAAAAAGCAAAAAAGCAAATGGATTCGCACTAAGAACTGAACAAAGCTACACAACACAAAGAAGGAACAGAGGAGAAACGAATTAAAGTATTGTCCAATGCTATAAAGAAGACTGAAAACGGTGTGTGGTGGTGGTGGTGGAAAGATATATAGGAGAATAATTCTTCCACATTAACACAAAGGGGGAACAGAGGAGATAGCATATTGCTGATTCCCCACACCCACACCATCGTAAATTACTTTCTTCATTCAAATCTTATAAGTGAGCACAGGGGAAGAACTTGTGTGTTGTGGTTTTTGATTGCACACTTACACTACTTGTGATTTACACCTTCTAATAAAAAAATGCCTAAGCTTCATTATATACCCAAAAAGTTTCTGAAGAAAGAAGGCTATAGAAACTGCCTCGGCAATAGTCAACGAATACAAAGACAGGAAGAAGAAGTTAACAATACCAATGATGCAACATGTCTTGGGGTGGATAGTAGCAAGAATGACAATCAACATGGAGGAGGGGAATCCCTTTCTTTTTCTTATTTGAATGACAAGAAAGAGGAAAAGTCCAGTATAATAAATACAACAACAGTGGGAGTGAAACGAAAAAAATCAAACGAGGGAGAATCTCCAGACATTCAAACGAATCAAAATGGCGGCAGTATTATTAATGGCAATCTCAATGATGGAACAACAACTGCATCAATAGCTCTTCTCTCTGCAGGTGCTGCTGCTGCTGCTGCTGCAAGTACTGCCTCTGTAAATCTTCAAAGAAGGAATAATCAAAACATCATCTGGGTCCGTATAGGAGCTACAGATCACCCAGCATTCGAGTTGTACAATCCAGATAATCCAGATAATGATAGCAGTAGTACTGTCTGGGTGCAGTATACAAGCAATGGTATGAGTGAATGTGTTTCTAGGAGTCAAATTAAACATGGTCTTCAGGATAGAAAACGTCACCGTCCAAACTATTATAATTGATGCATTGAGTTTTGAATGAGAGAGAATTGGGTCTATGGCTTGAGCCTTGTGGAATAATTACTGCTAATGTGGTATATGTGTATGAGACAAAGCACTCTATTGCCATGATCAATATTGTATCATCTGGTGCTGTCTTGACCAACTGGTGTGCTGAGCTGTGGGGATGAGTTTTATTATCAAACTGATCAAGTGCTTGTGGCCAGGTGGTTGTCTAACAAAAAGAAATGGTTTCTAGCATGGCAGAGTATGTGTGGACTCATTGTTTGTCACACAGACACAGACACAGACTCTCCATACAACTAAAACTACACTAGAGTGGTTGCATTAGCTGTTCAGAGAAAACAAGGATATGTTGTGCAGACTGGGACACACTATTTTGATATTGTCAAGAAAACCACAACAGGTTTCTTGCTGAAAACAGTTGCTTTGGTTGTGTCAAGATTTGACCAAGCCAATAGTGTTAGATATTCACATACCAGTACACATGTAGATAGGATAAATCACCATATTAGATCACTTCTTCTTTCTTTCTTTCTTCTTCATCATGATCCTCTCCTCTAGTAGCTTGGAGTCTGGATCCTAACAGGTTATGAACACCCATATTCAATTATGTAATTGGTTGAATAACACATAGAGAGTGGGATCAAAATCAAAAAATCAGAAGGTGTCAATGACAAAGCGTTGAAAAATCGTTTAGGAGTAGCATAATACTCGTAATAGTATGAAGTATATCATTTATATGAATTTGTTTTAGAGAGTGGTACCCCGCTTCGTTTAGATACAAATTTACCTATCGCTAGATGTCACATCAAACGTGAAACGAAAATGCCGCCGATGCATCTCTCTTTTTCACTTTTCACACCATAGCCGCACATCGACTTGATCGACTATCATAAATTTGAAACGCAATACAACCTCGCCTCAAAAAGTATACCATGCGTCTTTCTATCGCACGAAGTCTCCATTCCAAGCTCGGTGCACCTGCCGCTGCTACCCGTGCCGCAACAGCATCCTCCGCCAACTACAGGACGCTTCCATCACACCATCATGGAACTACACCGGCCCAACACCACGGTAACAATAAACAAGGTGGACTATCTTCTTCGTCGTCACGAAAATATACAACATACTCTCAATTACCAAGTGAACATCAAATGGTCTACGAAATGTGCCGCAAATTTGCAGAGGAGGAGTTGATGCCCAATGCAAGGGAATGGGATCAGAAGCATGCGTTTCCTACTGAGGCGGTGGACAAATTGGTGAGTTCTAAAGTTTCTCTCACATATAAACTGCTTTGTTGAATGTATTCGTATCTCACATATATGACGTCTGTCTATGCACAAAAATAGGCTGAACTAGGCCTAATGGGGATCAACTGCTCCTCCGAACACAATGGATCCGAACTCGACGCACTCTCCTACGCAATTGCCATGGAGGAAATATCCCGCGGTTGTGCTTCCGTCGGTGTTATCATGTCAGCTCACAACAGTCTTTATCTCTATCCCATTGATGCATTTGGATCAGATGAGTTGAAGGAACGATATATCACTCCCTACACGGGGCACGAGCGCGATGAGAATGGAAGATTGAATATTGGTTGTTTCGGGTTGTCCGAGCCGGGGAATGGGAGTGATGCTGGTGCAGCGTCGACTACAGCCAAGGATGATGGAGATGAGTGGATTATTAATGGGACAAAGGCGTGGATTACGAATGCACATGAGGCGTCTGCTGCGATTGTGTTTGCTACGACTGACAAATCTTTAAAGTGAGTGTTGTTGTCTTCTTCCTTTTTTTAGTGCTTCTCTCAGATTTCAAACAATTCATTGTTTCATCAATCCTTGCCTACATTGAACAAATGGTAAAGGCACAAGGGAATTTCTGCGTTCGTAGTTCCAATGAATACACCTGGATTCTCCCTTGGTGCCAAAGAGGATAAGTTAGGGATCCGTGCATCATCTACAAGCAACCTAATCATGGAGAATGTTCGTATTCCCAAATCCAACCTGATTGGTCAACTCGGAGAGGGGTTCAAAATTGCAATGCAAACATTGGACGGGGGTCGTATTGGAGTTGCTGGACAGGCATTGGGAATTGCGTCCGCATCAATTGACTGCGCTGTGAAGTATGCCCTTGAGAGAAATGCATTTGGAAAACCCATTGCACAGTTGCAAACGATACAGAATAAGATTAGTCAAATGGTTGTGGCGAGAGATAGTGCTAGGCTACTAACATGGCGTGCAGCTCAGATGAAAGATAATGGGGAGAAATATACGCGTGAAGCGGCCATGGCCAAATTGGCCGCAAGTGAGGCTGCAACAATGTGCGCACATCAAGCGATTCAAATTTTGGGCGGTATGGGCTATGTTACCGAGATGCCAGCGGAAAGACACTATCGTGACGCTCGAATTACTGAAATTTATGAAGGAACAAGTGAGATTCAACATTTGGTCATCGCTGGAGACGTGTTGAAGGAGTATAAGCAAATGTATTGAGTTGGCGTGTGAGCGCTTTTCTGTTCGCATGGTCTGGTCCGCACACAAACAATTGTAGACACGAGTAGTGTATGACACACCTATTCTTTGTAATTACCTATGAACATCAATATGAACTAGACAACATGAATATGAAGTTACGTGATCTTTTACTCGGTGTTGGTGAAAGTCGACGAATCGTCAGTCATGTTCCGACTCGCTTCCACTGTCCCCCTCAAGACTACAATCGTCCTCTCCTTATTTTGGCTCTTGTAAGCCAATAACTTGGAAATATGAAACGCTTTGAGTTTTCTGACATCCTCATCATCGATTGAAACAATTCTATCGTTCAATTGGATTTTTCCTTCTAACGGACTGCCCTCTCGAATCTCACTAACATACGCTGGTCCACCATCACGCTTGTTCTCGACGACGACTCCAAGTTTGCCTGTTGGAGCGATGATGGTAACAGTACGTTCACTATTGCTAATGGCAACATCATCTTCACGGTTGCTAATGGTAACAGCATCTTCACTGATATTCTTGACAACAGCATCTTCACTGTGACTATATTGTGCCGAAGAAACAGCGACTAAAGCATTCCCCCCTTCTCCTTGTTCTTCACTGTTATTCTTGATAACAGCGTCTTCGCTGTACCTATATTGTGACGAAGAAACAGCAACTAAAGAGTTTTTGCCTTCCCCTTGTTCTCCTTTTCTCAAGATTGTAATCTTCCTCTGTGGGTTCCTACTCTTGCGAGCAAGTAGCTTCGATACATCTATTGCCGACATTTGCTGCACATCATCGTCATCAACTGCAATAATCTTATCTCCAAGATGAACCTGGCCCAATAAAGGACTATCATCACGCAAATCTATGACATATGATGGACCTCCGTTCGTTGGGGTGTCGACAACAACTCCAAGTCTGCCTGCGGGTGCGACAACGTGAACCAGAACTTCGTCGCTTGGCAAGATTGAAAGTGCCGCAGCAGCAGCAACTACTCCACTGCTCTCAAACAAATCACTCGTGTCTCTACTATTCACATCTATAAAGCTGTCGGGAGGGTCTTGACTGACTCTTCTCCTCCAATCTTCGTCACTTTCTTTTGGTATGTCAGGGGGGTCGAGGCCACTGTTTTTCTTTCGGCAACAGCCAAACCATCTTCTCTCTAAGCGGAAAGAGGTAACAGGCTTCACCGGCTTCGCCTGACGCTCCTGACGCTCATTGCGACGCTTTCTTTTGCAGCAAATCACTATGCCTGCGACAACACCGATCAGAGCCACCCCTCCACACGCAATGCCAATAATAAAGTAAGTCTTATTGTCCTCCCAGATATTGGACTCGGTACTTTTTTTTACAGGCGCTGATTTTGAAGCTGGAGGAGATGGCGGTGGAGTAGGCGATGACACAGTCACTGTAACGTCTGAGACAGGATCATAGTGGGAGGACACATTTTTCAACCATGCAATGTATCCACCGGGGTCTTCCTTGAAAGGTTGCTCTACAATATAATCTGGATCAAAAACGTAGCTGTCGGGGTATTGCGTCCTATAGGTGGTGCTTTGTGTGTAGGTAATTTTCACAGATGGCGTTGATGTCTCTTGCAGCTGCCTTCGAATGGCTCCTCGGGGTTGAATATCAGCGATTGTAGATTCAAAGACCATGGTAACGACAACGTTCATTTCATACACAATGTCTGTGTTTTTACTGAAATAATCCGCGATGAAGGAGGCTGTAGAATCTTGCCACACCCTATACTGTTCAGTAGCGCCTATACCTTTTAAGATCATTACAATCCCATCCGTCGTTACTGGTCCAACTAAATCAGGCAATTTCGCCGATGGTGCAGGCGAGCTGGTGGGTGATAGAGTCGGTTGACAGCAATCAATCTCCGCTTGTTTCAATGTTGTACACAGTGAACTGTTCTGCTCAATTGTCGCAGCAAGAGCACTGACTGTGCCGCATGTTCTATTTCCAGACTCAGGAAGCTCTGCATAAAGGTTGACATTGCCCCCATCACAAAATGAACATGGATTGGTAACGGGCCCTGGACAACACACATCTTCTGCTTCTTGAATCCTCGCACACAACGGAGTCAATCCATTCAAAGCGTCGGCCCTATCTTTATGTGTGCCGCACGTTTCCCCACCTTTGTCATCGATCTCAAAATTTGCATCAATCATGCCGTCTTCACAAAATGTGCAGTTCTTTGACAGAAAATCAGGAGGCAGTGTTGGAGCAACCGATTGCGTAGGCGTGTATGTTGGTGAAAGAGTTGTGTTTGAAGTAAGAGATGCTGGACAACATGAACTTTCCATCTGCTGGATTTCCACACAGGTATTAGTTCCATTTCCTTCGTTCGCCGCCAGCGTTTTCATGGCGTCGCACGTTTGTCCGGTCCCAACCACCTCGTTGTCAGGATCAGGAATTCCGTCTTCACAAAACGCGCAAATTGTTGCATTCTCTACCGATTGTGCTGTTGGTGATGAAGATACAATGACTGCTGTTGTTGGAGATTCAGAAGCTTGAGCAGTAGTTACAGTTGGAGGTGGAGTATTGACAGGGGCAGTTGGAGTGGGAGTTGCATCAGATGGAGGTGGAGTAATAACAGGGGCAGTTGGAGTGGGAGTTGCAACAGCGGTCGGAGGTGGGTTAGTAGCTGGTGCTGGATTTGTATTCGCTGTGAATGCAACATCTGCCTCAAACTGATCTCCGCTATTCAGTGTAAAACAGTTTGTCTTGCCGCTGTCGGGATTGGCAGCGTTGGCCACACTTGTTGTTGATGCATCTCCATTCCATACTCTTCCAAGAGAGTAATAGCTTGGATGCTCGAACTTTATGTAATATGATCCCTCTGCCAAGTTCTCAATCTGGTATGTCCCCTGAGTCGAGGTCGATGTTTTAGCTAGTGGAGTCGTATCATCACCACATGCATATAGAGATACTTTGATATCCCACACACCATACTCTAGCAAAGACTGACGATTACCGTTGTTGTTGGAATCGTAAAATGCTACTCCAGATATGACGCCAGTAGGAGGAGTTTCAATTACCTCAATCGGAGGCAGAGTGACTGGAACTGTAGGTGATGAAGTATCAATTTTATTGGTTGGAGGCCATGTTGGTTGAGACGTACTTGGCTTTGACGTTGGCGAAAGAGATAGTAGTAGAGATGCTGCTGCTGTTGGTGATCCAGTGAATGCCAAAGACGATGCAGTTGGTGAAGTTGAACTTGTCCCCGGGCAACAACTGCTCTCATTTATTTTGATTTGTGCACACAACTCATCATCACTAGCGAGTTCTAATGAAAAAAGTTTCACCTCGGCACATGTTTGGTTCCCACCCTCTGGGACCACAAGAGAAAGATTAGTAACACCGTTCTCACAAAACGTGCATGAACTTGGACAGCACAAATTTTCCATTACTTTGAACGACGAACACACCATGCTATCTTCAAGCTCACCGGCAATGAGAATTGGAATTTCGGCACATGTTTGATCCCCAATTTCATTGAACACGACAGAGGGATTGGTGATACCGTTTTCACAAAAGGTACATATCTGCGCACTTGATAGATGAGCAAACAGTGCTGCCACCAAAAGGATGTCAAACAGCATTTGATGCTCGACAGAGGCCCACCTCATGGTTGGATTTAAATTGATTGGAATATGTGACAGACCCCGAGCGTTGGTGATCGCGGTTGCTTCAATGCCCTCTGGCTGAGAGTTTGTTTATGTAAAACTCGTATAGCAGCAATCCAAATATGAAAATAGTCTAGCGAATAAATCTAGCGAATAGAATGACTGCTCTGTTCTCTATTGATTGCAGTAGTGAGTATGAGGCTGCGTTCTCCTCTGTTAGGTCCACACCGACGGATAGAGAAGTCAACATTTATGGTCCACGGTCGTGTAAAGTGATTTAGATCGACCCGCCAACTTTGGGGCTTCCCTCCAAAAAACTTGCTTAGGAATTAGTACCAATTCAATATGTAACCGCTAGCATGGGCCTGCAGCTTTACTCAATGGTACTTTCGCATGCCACTCAGTCTCAAAAAAATTACGGAATAGATTTACCGAGAAGTTCATCAGAGCCCGGAACCTCCATCTAGCTAGCAGGTCCTCCCTCTCTCTTCGGCCACAACCACCACGCAAGCAATGAAGCGGGCTCCTTTGCGGCAATTCCTCTTGTGCACATCAACTTTACCACCCACCAGATTGACAGCATCTGCTGCCTTCGTCAGCACTTCACACTTCAACTTACACAAAGCCACATCTCATCAGAAGGTCGACAGCAGTTGCAGTAAAATCATGGCATCCAAAAATCTTGTAGTAGATCCATTCTGCTTTCGTCAATTCAAGGAACATGACTCCTCAGAGGGCTACCAAGGGACGGTATTCAACGTGTCCATTGAACAATTTGAACACGTTGTCAATGAACGATTTGATGCCTCCAACCTACATGAAGGATACGCACCGTTTTGCAAACATATTTTTATCGAAAATGACTTTACAGATGCACGAGTGTGTGTATTGCCCATCACCAAAGAGAATGAACATTGCCTACGATCTAAATATGAGGCTAGGAACGAGAAGGAGTTGCCAGTTCTATCCAGATACTTTGATAAAGAATTGTTATTGAAGGGAAAAGATGAAAGTGAAGTGTTCCCAGTTGCCAAATATCTTGATCTCATCTTGTATTCTCGAGAACAAATCATGAAGGAAAATGCAGCAATGGGAAAATCAACAACCGATGAGACGGCTCCGTGGGGTATTGTTAGTATCAAAGCACAAGACATCCCTTCGGAACTACCTATGACACCAATTACAGCCATGAGGAATGCATTGGGGAAGGAGCATGGGGGAAGTGGTGTACCAATTGATAGGGAGAAGTACATGGAAGCATTTGAATATTGGAAAAATCATGCAACCGTGACTTGAACTTTTACATCAAAATGATTATCCACAAAATTTGATCATCCTAATGTTTACTCTCACGATTACATAAGCGAAATGGGTTCAGTTTCTTCCTCCAAGTCTTCTTTCCCACTTTATATATTTCTTTTTCCTCCTTCACGTCCAATATTTCTACTCCTGATCCTCCAAATGAGACAATGTCAGGCTTTGCTCGAATCAACTCGAACATTGTGTTAAGTGGGTGCACAACGTTGTCCACTATCTTCGGTTCGCTGTCCGGTTCTAACGTATCACTTGATGATGCAACAACACACAACACATGCGCCATCAATTTGGGGCTACCATCCAACCTTTTATCCAGCAACACAGCTCGGTGATTCACCATGATAAGGTCGCTCAAGATTGCTCCTTTATGTCCAGCGTCCATGGCAATACGCAGAGGGAGGTGGCCACTATTGTTCACTGCGTAGATTGCGTCTCTATTCGATGCAAGGACATAACGAAAATCTCTTCTACTTTGATTAGATGCCCGATTATGAGGAACGTAAGATTGCAGTTGAGAAGTTTGAGTTTCTCCGGCGTAGGAAGCGTTGGCCAGGAGAACATGTAGAGTTGTATTGCCACTTTCGTCGACTTCGTTTTTGAGACTAGTAACGTCTTTGTATAGGAACTTGAACATGTTTTCTGGGCAGACTCCCATGGGAAGACTGCAAACAGCGTGGAACAAGTTTCGTGGAATAATGTCGTCATTACTCACGTCATCTTCGTTTGTCACTGCCGTTTTTTCTCCTCTAACTAAATACCCAATCAACACTTTCAGCAAACGATAATTCCTCTCGTTCCTATCTTCCACATCGTGACCATTGCTGACCCCTGTTCTTGTGAAGTGAATGTGTTCATAGTGACGGTCAAAAACGTATCGTAATGGAGTTTTCCTTTGATCATCATGCTGGAGCAATAACGAGTAATCCCGTCCGATAACATAATGCACAGCCTGAAAAGTGTCATCAGATGGCACCTGTATTTCTAGTAAATGGTGAAGCACATTCCGATTTTGTCTATCAAGTAATGACAAGAGTTGATGACTTGAATCATCCTGACGTTCTTGCAAGAGAGCACGGAAAAGAGGTACCTTGCCATGTGTAAATCCCCCCTGTACACAAATTAGATGCAATGGTGACCATTTAGCACGATTATTTTGATCAAGAAGTAATCTCAATGACCCCCCGGTCTTTCTGCTTGTGGGTGTTGTCGCGTCGCCATTTAATTCTGCGTTATCTAATGCTTCATTCTGTGCGTTGATCTTGTTTATTACCTCATTCGAAAGTTGGTCATAACGTTCCATCTCATGACTGAATTTATTTTGGAGAGTAGTAACAAGATTTTCACGAACACGCAAGTCATCTGTATTAGGTTTCTTCTCCTTGACCTTACTTTGTTCCTCTACGATGTGTGAATTTTCTTTTTGGAGTAATTCCAATTTTTTTTTACAGTTCGTTGCTCGGTCGTTGGTGTTGGAAATGAGTGTTCTGATGGCTTCGCCACTACTTTTTTGTGACTTTTCCGTGGTAGAAGTGGCAATAAATAAAGCCTCGTCGTCCCTAAGGGCGGTGGTTATTTGCTCCGTGGCAGATGATATGACAGCAATATCAGATTTAATTGCCTCGACATCCTGGTAGAATTGTTTCATGTGATATACATCATCATACTCGACCCTACCCACAGGAAACTCCGCCGCAAAGTCTATTTCCTCCGCCGCTCTCAAAATTGCCGTTACAAGAGGAACCAAGTCACCACCGGCAGTAGTCCGATTATACGCTAATAGGCTGTGCAACACCGTATATCCCCGATCGTCGCGAAGTTCAGAACTCACTTCGTTGGGATGTGTACGACATCTCTCTATTGCAGCTTCCCATTGCTTTGAAAGTATGAGGGCATGGAGCTCACTGCAAGGAGGGGAAGGAGGAGAAACAGCTATAGCGGCGACATGTAGCTGGGGTAACTCGCTGATTAGTGATAGGCGTCTGATAGAAAATCTTTCGTCGGCCATGTTGATAGTATTTTTTGATGAAAATAAAAATACTTATGAGAGAAGTGGATGGACAGTCTATAGCGTTCAAAGTAGCACGGTACGTGTTAATTAATGATGCAATGATAGCTGTTAAGACGAGCACCAGTGGCAATTATGATAATAATAATTACAATATATACATAAAGAGGACAAGCCAAAGACCTGCAGATGTAGAGATGGAGGTGGTCGTGTAAGGGTGTGAGTACCAATGATTCTGTGACAGGTAGACGTGCCGTCCCAAATAAAATGGACAAACTACACAACAACAACAACAACGATGAAAATTCCATCCGCCCGCTCTCATTTTTTTACCTCTCACGCCTTCAACTCAAGAACACTCTCATTGAGTAGAACCCCACTTCTCTGAAGCTTTGATTATCTAGAGTGTAAGCCTTATCAGAGGGATGAGGACGACGTCATCATCAAAGCAACCAATTGATTTTCCACCGCCTCGCTCCTGTGACACGTTTGTCTTTCTTGCGGCGTCGCCATCAGGAACTCTTTTTGGTAAGAATTCCGATCGTCCTGCAGATGAAAACCATGAAGTCATTAGGACCCCATCATCACAATACTGTGAGGGCGACTTGGTGAAATGTACCTTCATCAACATCCCTCAAGCAGCAGAGACACTTGACTGCATTCTATCGAAGCCGTGCTGGATGTGGGGTTGTGAAATGGGAGCAAATTCGTGTGGCGTGGTTGGTGGGAACGAAGCAATCAACACACTTTTGGCCGACGAGCTTCTTTCACCAGACGACCGTTCCCCTACGAAACGTCTCCTCGGAATGGACCTCCTTCGTCTTTCTCTCGAACGAGGCAAGTCTTCTAAGCATGCACTTGACATATGCATTGAACTGCTTGAAGAACACGGACAAGGGGGACCTTGTTGCAAAGAGGATTTAGGGTGGACGTACGAGAACTCATTCTTGTTTGCAGATGCAAAAGAAGCGTATGTTTTAGAAACAGCAGGAATATCGCATTGGGCTTGGGAGCGCATTAGCACTGGTAAATATCGCAACATATCGAATGGTATTTCAATAAGAAGTAATTGGGGTGCTGTATCAAAGAATATCCAATCAATTTGCAAGGAGAACGGATGGTGGGACGGCACTTCAAAGTTTGACTGGAAGCGTGCAGTAGGGGCGGGAGGGAGAGCACACAGCAACCTTGAAGCGTGTGGTAGGGAAGCGTCAGGGAGAGCACATTTAGAGACACTAGCAGCGAAGTGTAAAACCGTTAAATCGCCTCCAAATGCAAGATGGTTTGTTGAACAAATGGCATTGATATTGCGTGACGAGGGTAGTGGTATATGCTTCAGAGATACGCGAGGTTTTTGCACTACTGGTTCGCAGATATCTTGGTTAGAATCAAGTGATGTAGATAATTCCCACTTTTTTACTGCTGCAAGCGATCCAATGCTTGCGATATATAAGAGGTTTTCATTTGCTGAACGTAGCACGAAAGATGATCATGGTTCAAATGAGCTCTGGAATATCTGGAGGAGAATAGCACTGCAAAGGTTACCACTGACGGGTAACACACGAGATATTCTGTCAAAGATTGAGAGCGATGCACTGTCACAGGTGGATATAAAACCAAAAAAAATTAGCAACAAATCACTATCATTCACAGAAGCGATACGATACGAAATTGAATTACTAGAAAGCAATGTGTAAAGAAACCTTCTATATTTTGCTGCTCTAGTTAGTTGATTGATCTGTCGCCATAAATGAATCAATTGCTTTTTGCAACGCAACCCCATCTGGCCCCTGGAAATCTTGATCTAATGCACTTGCAAATGCCGCCATCATCTGCCCATCATTCGAGGACAACGTGGCCTTTGCAACTGTTGTTCGATATAATTCAGATACTCCTATTTCTTCCATGAGCAATTCAGGCTTTTGAACATTGATTTGTTGTCTGAAAAGGAATGTCATCGTCTTGGTATCTGGCGACACCACGACGGAATCGCGATCTAATACTGCATTGTTTTGAGTTCCAGGCTTATCCTTCTCGCGTCGGCGAATAAGAAGAGTAGCAACAGCAACGGGATCCCCAAGATTTGTAATAGTTGAAAGATCACCTGACGGTTGATAACCCTCATCTTCCAACATTGCTTTTACAGGAAACCTCTCCACTGCAATAACTTCTGCCTTGGCCATATCCCCAGCCGTGAAGATTGTTCCACCTCTCCTTCCCTGGCCCTTGGCATCTGGAAGATCCCCCTTTGCTGATCTGCGTATTGCGAAGAATCTTTGTGGTACATCGATAGAGAATAGAGAAGGATTGGCATTATCGACAAATGTTTTCATCGGTACTTCCTGTGGTACAACTACTTCGGCTGACATGTCCGCGAATGCTGCCAACGGTGCTAATGTAAGCGCGGCTGCTGATTGGAGTAAATGACGACGTTGGTTGGATAGTATGGCTTCACCATCGTAATCGTTTCGATGCTGGTTCAGCAAACAAGTTAATGATGATGTGTGCCCCTCGATTGCAATGAAGGAGGTCCTCGGAGGCGCAAATGCTTGTGACCGGTTGATAGCAACTACACTCAATAAAGCGGCTGCCAGGGATGTTCGCAGCGTCATCATCTTTTCTTTTGACCAACTAATCACAAATTATCAATCGCTTCCAAATGTAAACAAATAATGCATTGCGTGGGGATTTGTGTTTATTTCCCGTCCGAAAAATAACAGTTCTTTTTAGGGGTTGCCCTCCAAACAATTAGAATATGCTAGCAGGTACATTGATAATTCTTAGAGGGCACCGCTACTGGCCCGCTAACGGCTGCACTGCCAACTAACTAACATACAGGTCCCAGCTACTTGTAAGTACATACGTAAGTATGTACTCCTACTCTTTTATGGTAGAGAGTCGCGCGCTGTCAATCATGTCATTCCTTATTCCTTTTCAGGATTTTCGTTCATCCACTTTTTGTGATACGATAGGGATTTGATCTCTCTGTTTGATTTACTGTTTACTGCCCCGTGGTGATGCCGAAAGGGAGAAGAAAGGTGCTGTGATGTTATAGTAGTAGCAGTAGTAGTTGCAATGGGTCGCAAAGGAAAGAAAAAATCGACAGCAAACAGCGGCAGCAGCCGCAAAGGAAATAATAATAAATGCGCCCACGTCGAGCAGTCTGCAGCCACGGGTGAAGCTTGTATCACCCACGATGATCTGGAAGGAATGAAGAACTGGATCAAATCACTCACTTTTGAGAAATTAGTGGAGTCGCTGGAGTTTGGTTTTCAAAGAGACGATAGTATGGGCAGTAGTTGTCAATCATCGCCGCAGAAAGTTGATGAGACACCCGCATCTCTAGATTTTGATCTTTTGATGAAAATGACATCCCTTCAGTGCAACAACTCAAAATTATATGGTGTTAGCATTGGGAATGGTCGTCATTATCGTTCGACTCACAGTGCATATGACAGAAGAAGGTATCACAAGCACCTCGAGAATCTTTGTCTCTTTCGCTTGGTAGATCCAGAAATGGAGAGCAAGAGCAACCCAACGAATTTGACACCTTGTGAATCGCTACCAAAAACAAAGCCTCTCCACGAAGATATGCCTGAATTATCTCAGTTAGCAACTAATCTTCCTCCCGAATTGATGGATATCTTAGCTCAAGCAGGGGTCAAGCGATCAACTTCAGAATTGTTACAGACATTCAATGAAGTGGATGAACTCGACAAAGCTTTCGAGTTGCTTGATACGACCGAAGAGAATGGGTCCACCTATTTTGTTCAATACCAGATTGACACACATGGGGGAGAAGCAGAGGATGGAACGATGCTTGGACAAGGCAGCACATCTGAACAACAAGCTGCGGACGGATCATTACTTCTTTGGACTGTTCTAATATCGGATACACATTCTTCAACGAATGATTCAAATAGCGAAATATCATCACAATTACCACGGTGTAAGTTGCATGCTGGGCGATTCTTATCAAACTCATCAAATCGGAAGATGGAACTGCTCAATTTGCTACGTGTAACATCAAGGGGCAATTTCTTATCAGTCCAGGGAAAGAGAAGTCAAGCTTATTGGGCGCCCTGGTTTGAACCAACGCAGCGATGGTTTTCATTACCAATGTACCTGGCTAGTCGGTACGAGGCAGCTCTTTGGGATACATATTTCAACAGAACAAAACGTGATGAAACAAACGGCGTGCCGAAATTGAACACTCTACTGCTATCCGAGAATCTGGGCGAAGAATCTGTCGGGCGTGTACTTTCTTACGCCTTTGGTGAGGCAGTGAAGAACATGATGATTGAAACAAGCTGCAAACTGCTCGAAGAATCTGGCTCTTTTCACGCGACCATTGTTTTGGATAATCTTCTTTGGGATTTATTGAAATACGACAATGATTGTGGCACAAAATTGCCAATTCACAGAAGAGTAGAATATCTGAGCGTTTCACCCTTGCTCAAGTGGGGTACGCCATGCGCCAAGCTGAAGGCCCTTGTCATGAATCATATCAGTGAAGGTTTGTCCCATGAAGCTGAGAAGGCTCTGATGCAGTCACTATCAGCAGAAGATAATAAGACAAAAACAAAGAAGAAAAGGAAGACGATTCGAAAGAAACGCCTCAGTCATCACCAACCTGAAATATTATCGACTCTAGAAGAGGAGCAGAATGAAGAAGAACAAGAGTCCGACGAAGAAGACCCCATCGTTGAGTCAATCCTACCGAACTCGTCTGTTGGGACAACCTCTGAGTCTGATAATACCTGCTCGCTCAATGGCTCAGCATACAACAGTGACACTATCGAAAAAATAACTGTCCTCCAAGTTATTGACGACATTCTGACCACTGTTTTCCAGAGACTTGGTATGGAGAAGGACTCAATCCACGACTTTGCCGGTGCGGTGCTAGTCAAATCTCGCTCAGATTCATGTCAGAGGGAAGATACAAACAACGATGATGACATTGAAGTGGCAACTACAGCGATTGTATCAAATAAAGCAGGTGCTGTTGATGCGGCCATGAAATTTCTTCGACGCAAGGATGCAGACCTTTCATCTCATTCACATCCACACTCACCAAAGCGGTCACAACAACTGTGGGCTTCGAGGATCAAGCGTGAACCTCAAGAAGCTCCTGAGCAGTCAGGGTTAAAACGATGCCTCTCGTCCGGAGCTGAAGCTGCAAATGAGGAACTCAAAATACAACCCTCCAAATCGCAACCGAATCGCTGTCATTATCGTAGTTCGTCACTAGACTACACCGCAACAACTGGTGAAGCCTTCACAATTGACAACCTGTCTAACATACTAACCGACCTTAGTGAAAGAGAAAGAGAAGACGCGGCACGAATGGAAAACATTTTGTCAAATACAGCCTTGTCAACAGCAGCATCGATTGCATCATCAAGACCAGACTTGGACGATCCTGGGCTTGATATCGATGATGAATACCGGATCACAGCAAAACAGATACACCAGCGGCCTGCTGGGTTGCCGCCCACACCACCGGCACTAACGCAACCATCTTCTGTGGTACTCCCCTCATCAGACCTAGGAAAGTTAAGAGCAGAACCTGTCGATGATAAGAATGAAAGGGGAGGGGCGTCTCAAAGTGCACCACTGTCTATGTCTTCTCCCGCAAAAGCTGCGAGGCCGAGAACAATGACTACAAGTCTTTCTCGAGATGATCTCCGCTCCATTGACGAGCGATTCAAGCTGCCGCGCAGAAACAGAGACGATCACCACACAATGGGTCATCGACAAGTTGACGCCCTGTTAAGCTATCGCAATGCCGTTGCACAGTCATCAGTCCCACGAAACCCTTTGAGTGTGAAGTCTCATGATGGAAAGCAAAAACACAGAGAAGATAATCTTCCCATTAGATCAAGAAGTGTGAAGTCTACACGGACGGGGATATGGGCACCTGGAGATTTTCCAAGTCTATCATCCAGTGTTCCATCAATACATTCATACCGAGAACCTATGATCAACAAAATCCTTCACTTGGACTTGGCGTGTGCGCGGAGTGAGAGCGCACTTGATGCTGACGGGGCAGAAGATGCGAGTCATTGCAACGTCATCCCAACTCAGACTGATGACACGATAACGAAAGATGGAGCTACAACCATATCTTCAGTGCATTCAACCTCCGATGCCGAACCAGAGCGTCTAGTTTCGTCACTGAAAGAAGAAAGGAACTCCTACAGAGACATGTGTCTAACACTTGGTGCCGAAAATGCTAAACTACGCAACCTCCTAGCATCCAAAGTGTGCGCTCCACATCATCCACCTCAGTTTGCAGCTGAGTCACCACAGGCACCCTGCTTTCAACAGAACTTGCCATACGACCATCACCAGCGTGCTCCTTCATATCATCAGTACATGTCTGCGTATAACGGAGGTGCAAACTTCACAACCCAGCCGATTGTTGCAATGAGTGATGCAGGTCTACATCGCGGAGATTACGATTCTTCAGCAATGAGTGAAGATGGCACAGATTTTCATCCAAGTGTTGTAGGGAACAGTATTTCATGGCAACCACGAGGTGATAGTGTGCAGAGCTACTCTCGACGAACATCAGTAGGTGGCACGTATGCAGACTCTGACACGTCGCTTGAGCACAATCCTGGGGGTCCTGGCTTTCATCGCTTACACTACCAAGATTTCTGCTTTGGACCGATTCCTCTCTATGGCATGCAATCTAGACTGAGTAAAGATATCGATCGTTACATGCAGTCATTGAGAACACAACTGAAAAAGAACGAGCACCGGCGAACGATTGCGGTCAACCAAATCACTAAAGCAGTGAAAGCTTTGTGGCCCCGTGCGCAAATTAAGATGTATGGAAGCCATGTGACAAAGCTCTGCTTACCCTCATCTGATATGGATTTTGTAATATGCCTTCCTGCTGTGCACAAGAATGCACCAGCGACGACACCAGGAGATTTGGAGGGAAGAAATGCCATTAATGAGACCAACCAAAAAATCTTGGCAAGGAAACTGAAAGGAGAGAGCTGGCTTGGTATGTCCACAAGTGCCAAATTGGTATTCGTTTTTGATACTGTTTTTGTTTTTTCATTCCTCACTTTTGCGTTGCCCTGCCGCCCTCTACACGCAGATCAACGTTCTATCAAAGTTATCGAAAGGACGGCTGTACCCGTCATCAAGGTTTCTACAAAAGACTCCCGTTCAAAGATTGTGCAGCTAGATTTGAGTTTTGACGCAAAAGAGCACCACGGATTAGAGGCTCTCGATATGATTCGACATCTTTTGGAGGAAATTCCCATGATCCGACCGTTAGTCCTGGTGTTGAAACAATTCCTTCTTGATAGGGGATTATTGACCGCGTACACAGGTAAGTTACATACCGTCATTTTCGTCGAGATTTCTCTCCTTCCTACACTTACAGAATATTCACCTCTTCCCCTGCTCTCTCTCCTTCAGGCGGTTTATCTTCATACTGCCTTTTTCTCATGGTAGCAAGATACTGCCAAGAACAGTCTCCTACTTGGAATGATCGCGGGTCGTTGCTCATGGGTCTCTTAGACTTTTATGGCAACTTCTTTGAGCCTCGTACAACTGGAATCAGTGTGAGAACGAGAAGATATTTTTCTCGGTTTGGTGAAAATCAACATCAAGAGATGGCGAGACGAAATAATACCGCTACCAAACCACCTCTATTCCAACCTCTGAGTCGTCAGAGCAGCTTTCAAACCGCCCAACAGCCAAACCAACTTCAGTCTGGCAAGTTTGACCCAATTTGGGTTGAAGATCCACTGAACCCAGGAAACAACGTGGGGAGAAATGCTTTCAGAATATTTCAAGTCCAGCGTGCATTTTCTGATGCACACAGAGCCCTCGTTGCTGCCTTAGAGTGGGACATTAATTCAATGAGTGAGTTTGGAGAAGACGGAGAATATCCTCTTTTGAAATGTCTCCTCCAAAATGAAGACGTTTTCTTCTCAATGGACGACCCTGCACCGATACGCCTTTCGACATCGCTTGGTGCGTCGTCGATAATTTCACACGAATGAGAAAAGCTCACAGTTTAAGAGAAAAATAATAAGTGTGAAAAGAATAACAAATCTCTTAAGATACAATGATTCATCTAAATTTACATGGCAGCTGAAGTAGCCGCAGCTGTATTTACACTTCTCTTCCTTTTCTTCGAGTTGTCACCCTCGGCTGGAGCATTCACTTTGTCAGCGAACAACCATCCTCCCTCTATTTTACCACCGGCATACTGGCCATATTGGCCTCCCGTTGCTGCTGTGCTTCCCACGCCACTCATAGCAACGACACTCTGTCCCAACCCTCTCGCTGCGCTCGGTGGTCCTAAGCCAGGCACTGAAATATTGTAGCCCTTCTTTAAGGCAAGAGCAATGTCAACCACATCCAAACTACTCGAGCCACGATGTCTTGCAAGCCGTACCGCATCCTTTGTTACCTTATCTACAAACGAATCAGCCATTTCGACTAACCGCTCTTGAACTTCTGAATCCAGAGTGTATGATGGGTCAATGGAATGACACAATTTTTGTAGTTTCTCTCCGATTACAGGAGCTAGAGAAGCATTTCCATAATTATCATCAGTTGTTTTGGCAGTCGGTGTGACAGCTACTATTGGTCTCGACAGACGTGATTCCGCATGAGATGGTCGTTTTGTTGGTTGCTTTGCCTTTGCTATTTTGATATCAATGGGTTGTGGTGGTTGTGATGCATTTGGAGCAAGTGATCGGTGTTGGGGTAGAGGCTGTGAAGACTGCGAGTAAGACTGATACGGCATTGGTGGCGAAGGGCGCATATTGGGATTGTTTGCAGCATCCAACCCGAATGCCTTCCTCCTAGCAATTTCATGACGTTGCTCCATGTTGGTTGGAGCAGGCACCGGCACCTGCACCGGAGGAGCAGCTCCTGGCGGACCAGAGATCGGAGCAGCGGTGTGACCAACTGCTGGTGCGGGAACGCCGGCAGGGGGAGGTGGTGGTGGACCGCCACCCATCCGACTGAGATCTTTTCCTTTCGGCCTCCCTCCAGACATAGCAACGCCTCCAGCTCCAGGGGCAGTTGCTGCAGGTGGGGCCACGTTGCTTTGAGGTGGCGGCACCGTCATTGGCGCCGCCGCCGGTGGTGGTGCGGCCCTCTGTTGCGTGCTGCTGGCAGCCGACGCCATGCGTGCAGACATGGCACTGATATCCTTTCCTTTCGGTGGCATATCTTGATACTATTAATCTTTCATCCAGGCGCAGCGGCGGCCGGCGGCGTTTTTCTTTTTTTGTGTTTGCTGTCGGTCACTTTTTGGTGTCTTCCCCCCTCGTGCCCCCCTTAATACTTCCCCTCCTTATGTCGGGTCGCTTGAATAATACTGTTGACGTTCTGCCTGCCTGCCTCTGTCGTCATGGGCATGCTCAAGCACTTTGTCCTCCCAGTATTTTGCCTCTCGCATGCCGGTGCAATACTGCTCGCATTGACTGCGGGCAAAGAAAAACTTGCAAAGGCAGTCAAATACCCTGGCATTGATGGCGGTCTAAATACATGGATAGAAAAGCACTCACTCGGAAGCGCCGTTGCAATTCACTCTGCATTGTTGTACAATGGTATTAGTGCCATGATGGGAAAGAGGGGAGGGTCAAGACAGCGTGCTACTGCCGTAACTGTTGAGTTGATACTGTTTGCTGTCATCGCTTGCGATGGGTATATGTTGGGCGAAGGGTTTGATATCACTGGTCTAGTTGCCATGTCTACGTTCGCAATTGTTGGTCTTATTGTAAATAGGATGGAGCCTGGTGTTTTCACGAAGGATAAGAACAAGGCAGATTGAAGATATTAAACTGTGGTCTGCTGAAGATGTTCATGTTGAATGTTGACTGATTGTGAAAGTTAAGGTAAATTGAACACAAGTGTTTGTCTTGTCCTAAACCAAGTTGATTTGTGCATAAGGTATTGCGTGGTTGGGCGTATCTAAAATGTTGCCGAGTAATATACCTTGTTCGTCTTCTTATCTGACGAATCGCCATCACTATCCGCATCAAGCCACCCGTCAGGAAGCACACTCTTAGGAATGCTTGCCTTGAACACACCTCCACTACCAGACACTTTAACGGGGCGTTTTAGGTACTCCACACGTCTAATTTCAGTGGCCCTCATACCGCTGTCAGCCCCAAACGCAGCAACAGATCGTTGAAAATCAGGGTCACACCTTTGCTCCAAGGTTGTCTCAAATGTCTCGCCCAGTTCAACAATTGCGACAACACTTCCTTTGCCGAACCCTTTTGGGAGGGATTTGAGAGCTTTGATTTCATCATCATCAAGCCCACCACTCTTCATCACGTCAATATGACGATCACCATCAGGATAAACTCGTTGTCCAACATGCAATAGCATCTGCGTCCCCGATTGATAAGGCGTAAACATAGTGCCATTGCGAGTCTCCAAAGTTTTGTAGCCATTACTTAACAAAGCTGCAAATGGCAGATTCATGCTGAAGACATGCATATTCACCAAATCACTTTCATCAGTATCACTCTTGGAAATCTCAATATTCGAAGCAGCATCTTTACCGTTTCTTGAAGTTGCGACGGTAAATGTCAATTCATCACCTTCCGCAATATTATCGCCATACGGTAAGTCGTTGAAATGAAAGAACATATCTTTGGTACCACGACCGCCATACTGTATGAAGCCAAATCGTTTTCCCCTGTTGATATATTTCACACTGCCTTTGAAACGTTCAGAGGGAACAGTGGGCTTCACTGTAGTCACAGAACCGTCCCATTCGACAATTGTTCCAGGAGTTTTATGAGCTGACCACTCTTTGTACTGGCTCATTGCATTTGTCCAGATTGATTCTTCATAGATACCGTTTGGACAGTGCACCGATAATACGCCCAAAGATGAAACTGGTTCACAATTTCCGTACTTGCCGTCTCGAGCGTCGTCAAAGAAAAGCATTTCTTCGAAGTCGATGCCACTGTTGCGTTTTAGGTTATTGAAATGTTGCTTCTTATCTCCAGGAAAAATCTCAATGTAGTCGAGCCACTCTCTCAAATCAAATTGACCTAATAGATCATGAGCCCAGTCAACAGATTTAGTTCGGCTTGCAACTGCAAACTTGGTATTTGCAAACTTTTCATCCTTCTTCATTTGCACAATCATGTCTCTTGCAGCAGGAAACAATTTTACGTCTTCATGAGCAACTGGATATTGATTGTTTCTAGCCAACGTTCTTAGCTGATATAGCTCTGGGGACCACAACGTATTATCAAGGTCAAAGACTATTAGTGAAGGCACCGAGCTGAGACTAGTAGATGTTGTTGCATACGTGGATGCGACAGAGTTTCTTAAGACCGACGAACTGAAAGAAGACGCTCTCAAGAGCGTGGAAAATAATGCAAGAGAGCACAGACCGTAATTCATGCTTGTTGTTTCTTGCTAACCGAGAATTGATCAGCCAAGAGGGCCCCTCTTGATGCAGATGAAGAGGTGCTTGCAGAGTATGTAATGGCGAGGAAGTGTAGCACGCACGGGTTTATGGTGTGTGCACGTGTGGTGAAAAGCGCGCCGAGAAGAAGAGGAGGCGCGCGCGGGCGTGAGTTGGGGTTGGGGGGCCCCGTTGGCTGCTTGAGATGACGGCTATTGAGCCAGTCGATTTATTTTCTCATCCATTGAAGGGGTCGTTTGTTGGTAGGTAAGATGTCAGCAAACAGCGATGCAGTGGCTAACCCGGTCCAGAAACCCGGTCCAGAGCCAACACTCATCAGTAGAAGGCAAGTCGATGCGCTGTACGATATACTCACGGCCGTCACAAGTGCCCTTAATCAGCTGGACATCCCCTGGATTCTTTCGGGTGGCTCACTCTTGGGAGCTATTCGACAGCATTCAATCTTATTCTGTGATGATGATGTAGATCTTGCAATTCTAGAAGAAGACAATTATGAACGAGCCAAATCTCAACTGCAATCAATCTTGGGGAACAACTTCAAGTACTCCATCAGACCATGGGAGGGAGGTGACAAAGTCCGGTTAAAAGGATGCTCAAATGTCTTCTTGGATGTATTCTGTATTCGCCGCTACAGCAACTTTGAAGACTTAAACAAAGTGATTGGTGTAAAGAAGAATGGTGAGAATCAGAGTGAGGATTATATACACGGCATTGTGAAAACGATCTGCACATCTTTACATTCTCAAGGTGAAGTAATAGAACCATGGACGAGTTCTACCATCCATCAGGAGTTACCATATCCGATTTGGCACTTCAATACTAGAAAAGCGATTGAGCTGTGGCCAAAGGAAGTGTACAGGCAGTCAGAGTTATTTCCTCTCATCAAAGACTTAAAAATGGGGCCTGTCGTGAATCTCTGTGGTCCACATACACCTGTTCGATTGCTTAAACGAGCATTCGGCCGAGATTGTTTCCATGTATACTACCAAAGTATGTCACATAGTGACAGGAAATCTTTTGTCGTCGACAAAGAAGCAAGCGAGGAAAAGAAAGACGAGAACAACACCAATGCACAATTTCCTCCTCATGTTAGCGTTGGTGGCCAATGGACTCAAAGTTCTTTGGCGCCTCTTTCTGAGGAGCATTACATACCTATGCAAAGCAAATCGAAAGCAAAGCGTCGTTTTTCTATGCATTGTAAATCGAGTCTGTTTGAATACTTGGAGCATCAAACGCAGCAGGAAAACATAAGCCTGGCATTGGCAGGAGTCTTGACCCGACCTCGCAGAACCGTTTATCTCGATGGAGTGTTCGACTTGTTTCATATCGGTCATCTCAAATCCATAGAACAATGTGCCGCACTGGGTGATAAAGTCATTATTGGCGTTACAGGCGATCAAGACGCAATGGGATACAAAAGACGTCCAATCATCAACGAAGCCGAAAGGGCAGCTATTGTCAAATCTTTGGAGATCGTCGACGATATCGTGTGCCCATGTCCTCTGCTTGTCACCAAGGAGTTTATGCAAAAGTGGAAAATTGATCTAGTAGTGCATGGATTCGCCGATGAAAACGATAGAAACAGGCAAATCGATGAATTCTTCAGAGTTGCTGTGGAGGAAGGCAAGTTCCAAGAAATCAACTACTACAGCAAAATGAGCACAACTGACATCATTAGTCGCATAGCAGCGCTGAAAGACGATACGCAGAAGCAAAAACCTGCCTTGATCGGCACCATCAATCCCAATTGGTTTGGGTCTTCTCTAGCTGCAGCCACAGATTATTCATCAGCCATCCCTTTTGATCCTTTCCCAGTTCAACTAAGGGTCGCTATCGAGTCACATCTACAAAAGGCCAGAAAGAAACAAGCTGATGCTCTCAATGCTGTGAGGGTTGCTACTACAGGGCAGCTGTATGATGAAGTAATGTCCGAGTTTACACGCAGATATGCGCAAGAAGTCACTTTTGGCACAAATCAGATGAAGCTTCGTGAGAGCTTCCTCGACTCTTGTGGCTTGGGGCCTGATTTTGACCTCCAACTGCTTCACGAGACAGATCACAGCAAAGACCAAATACTGTTTCATTTAGCAAAGGATCAGCTTCATTTCCAAGAAGAATACGACGCTTTCGTACGAGGTGTCTGTATCCCATATTTAGCCTCGCTGCCAACTCTGTCAGGAGAGGGCGAGAACGTCGCGGATTTTTACTATCAATCATTTCCATGTATAAGGATAGTTCAACCTGGGGAATTCAGCATTGGACCTCACGGAGATGCTTCCTATGGTCACCACCCATGCTCAATCAACTTTTACGTTCCACTGACAAAAATTGAAGGTTCAGCATCTCTTTTCTTAGAGTCACGGCCTGGCAGCGAAGATTGGCATCCTATTGTGGGTGGATATGGTATGGTGAAGATGTTTGCTGGAGCCATATGCAAACACTTCACACCCGAAAACCATTGTGACTTCACTCGTGTATCCCTTGATTTTCGAATCATTCCAGGGCACATGTTCCACTTACTCAAGTGCGGCGGGGGCTCGCCTGCTGGAGTCAAAGATGTTTATCGGCAGAAGGAAGGTTACTACACTCGCTGCTACAAGCTGGGAACTGACGATGCCAAACCTACTTGGGAAAGGGACGGACTATTGCAAGCACCCGATGGTCGATGTGGATTTCCATGGACGAAAGTCAAATCCAACCTTCCTGAGATATAAACGTACTCTTCAAACAAAAGAATTGAAACAAGCACAAATGCTTATTTTTTTTTCATAGACAGACTTCGTATTACAAGCTGACAATAGTATATAACTTATTTCACTTAGTTCTTGCGAACGATCTTCCTTTCTGGGGGAGTACGAATCTTACGGGCCTCCCTGGAACGTCCACGGACAATACGCTGGTGCACAGCAGCCTCTACGCAATAATACATCTTAAGGTAGAGCTTAGGAAGTTGGTAATCCTGGTAGGCGGAGGCTTCCTTGATATCTCTAAGCGATGAAGCGTCAACGATATTGCGGACGATGAAACGCTTGATAGCCTTATCCTTAGGAATAGCCTTGCCGGTGGATGCACATCTATGAAAATAAAAAGAGAGACGCAAAGGAAGTTGGCATCAATTCAACAGTGTTGCAATAATTGATTGCACAAATATATAAATTCCTTTCCCACCACCATCACCACCGCCAACGAACTTCGAAATAATCTTACCTCACACGCTTGACGTGTCCGCGTCCGTGCTTGTTTCTTCCGTGGTTACGCCTCTTGACGGTCATATTGTATTAATGTATCAACTGAGATATGAAAGCGAAAAGAACTATCGTTAGAATTGATTTGAACGCTGCCCGGAACTTCGAGCTGACTACTAAATAATAATATACCACCTGCCGTCGTCGTTGACCTGTGCTATTAGCAGCTGATAATAGCTCTTGCCTTAGTACACCAAGCATACCCACCTTGCTCACTAACAAACTGCTACACAAAAAGTTCATTGTGGACGACGGGGGTGTGAGATGGCCTACGAATTCCTACGTTGATAGTTTAGTAAGAGGTATCTCGACGAGTTGAAAGCTCCCTGAGTCAAAATAACCCGTCTCCCGTCTCTGATTCTTCTGAAGTACATAGCTTGGCTTGCTTGATGCGTAAGTTGATCTTGATGCGATTTGCGATGCACACTGGATGTTGCCCCATGAGGGCGGCCCCACCTAAAGAATCTCTCTCCGGTCTATCACAACTAACTCTACATCATTCTCCATCATTCACGCTGCGTAACTTGTAACTTGCATCAACAATAGCTCTTATCGTCCAACGCTCATAGTCACAATCGCATCTTCGTGAGCCGCGATGTTTTATTACGCAAACCTCTTGTCTGCAGCGATTGCTCTGCTTACAATTGACACTTCTTCCTCATTTGGGTGTCCTCCGCCGGAACGACTTAGACGTCTTCTTGCAGCAACTGATAGTGGCGAAGCACCGATAATCCTCATGCCTTGTTGCTATGATGGACTCACTGCACGACTTGTTGCTCAGTCAGGGTTTAATGCAACTTTCATGACGGGTTTTGGTGTCAGCGGTGCGAATGGTTATCCTGATACACAATTGGTATCATTCAATGAAATGGTGCTTGCTGCCAGCAAGGTGGCGGAAGGTCTATCCAGCGCTGCTTTGGAAAATGTCAAATATGGAGAGCCAGACTATACGGGAGAACAACCCGTCGCAATTCCGTGCATTGCAGATGGCGATACGGGCTATGGAAATGCAATCAACGTGAAAAGAACTGTCTTTGGATATGCAAGAACGGGAATGGCCGGAATGATGATAGAAGATCAGGTAGCACCGAAGAGGTGTGGTCACGTGGCGGGGAAGGCAGTGATACCATTTGATGAAGCTGTGCAACGAGTCAAAGCAGCTTGTGATGCAAGAGATGAGTATGAAGCTTTATTTGGCAAAGGCACAGGCCCTTTAATTTTAGCAAGAACGGATTCTCTGGTAACGGATGGATTTGGTAAGCACCCAATTTTGTTTTTTGCATGCAAATGAATTCGTTTCTCACAATTTTCGCAACGCAATATTCAAAAACTGAAGAGGACGCTATTAAACGATGTATTGCATTCAGAGAAGCAGGATGCGATATGACTTTCCTTGAAGCGCCCCAGACGATAGAACAGATGAAAGATTATTGTGAGCGTGTCACAGGCCCAAAACTGGCGAATATGCTAGAATACGGAAATACGCCTATCTTGCCACCATATGAGTTGCAGCAAATGGGATATACGATTGCTGCGTATCCGTTGACATTGTTGAGTGCATCAATAAAGACAATGCAGGAATCGCTGAAACTAATACAGGAGGGGAAGCCTACACTTGATAAGATCTTAACTTTTGCAGAAACAAAGGAAATAGTCGGCTTTACCAAATATGCCAAAGAAGAGGATCGCTACAAATGCTGAATCCCATCTAAATAGAAAAGTATTTTAACTATGGAGAATTAAAAAAAACGAGTCGAAAAAAGCTCCTGGTTCACCGTGCGAGTTTAAGCCGTATCTCTGACATAAAGAGGTAGTTAAGAGGATGCTTGGGCGTAATAAGTATGCTGCTGTACTTCGGTTTGTATCATGAAAAAGACAAGATAAAGTAATCGAACATAGATAGATAAAGTACCATACAGATAATCTACTGTGGCGGTATGTAAATGTACCTACCAGTTTGTAGATAAGACGACCTACCTTATGTACATCAACATTTACCATACCGACTCCTACTTACCTCTGTCACTTTTTTATTTTCCGCTACACTTAGTATTCGGTAAGTATTAATTGGGATGTGACATCAGCCCCCTTGCTAGAATATATTTGTCTTTTTTTTCCCGTCGAGCTCATCACTATCCTCCGCCTCTGTGCACGAGTGATCATAATTCTACTTCCACCTTCATTCGACGCCTCCTTACTACTGGTGAGGGCTATTGTGCCGAACAACCCACTAATCACATACAAAAATGCTTCGTGTTGGTAGCGTGGCTCTCGCTAGATCGTTCTACTACCGTTCTGTCGGGGGCGCTCACGTTCGATCCATTGGACCGTCATCGCTGCATAGCTGTCATGAACCCAAGAGCGTGATTCTTGATCAAACTCGCTGCTTCTTCTTCGGAAGCAGTGGTAATGATGACAATAACGGCGATGATAAGAAGGACGGTGACAGCAAGACGAAGAAAGAAGAAGCAAACGAAGAGAAAAAAGATGACAGCAACAAAGGAGACGAAGCAGAGCCAGATAAATCCGAACAATCTGCATCTCTGAACAATTCATCAAAATACAAAAAGTCGCGAACAGGATCAGGTTATTCTTCATCTGGAAGCAGCAACGTTTTACTACCTGCGTCTCGTCTCGGATTCGGAGACCAAGCGCCTCGGTATCCACATTTGATGGCTATACCGATTCTATCACGTCCAGTTTTTCCTGGAGTATTGACTCCTCTTACAATTACAGACAAGGATACCATTAAGGCACTTGAAAAGGTAGTCGCTGGAGGTGCAGGTGGATACCTTGGTCTGTTCTTAAAGAAAGATCACCCAAACGATGTTGGGAAAGGATTAGAAAAGCCAGAGATTATCACAGATCCATCTGATTTGTACAAAGTCGGAACTTTTGCTCAGATACAGAGATTGACGAAGTCGAACAGAGTTGACGAAGATGACGAGGACAGTTCGCATATCTTCACCGGTGATTCTTCTGATACTGATCATGACATGGACAATGAGACATCTGATAGAGGAGGCGAACCTAAACCGTATGCATCTCTTCTTCTCATGCCGCATAGACGCATCAACCTCCTTTCTGTAGATGAAGTTGGACCACCCATTGACGTTACTGTCTCTCACTGGGACCGTCTCAAATATGTTCGTGGTGAAGATTCATCTCGAGATGATACAATCCGTGCGCTGTCACAAGAGGTATTGGGCACCATAAGAGAGGTAGCACAGATGAATGCACTTTTCAAAGAGCAAGTGGTCAATCTTGTTCCTTCATCTCACATGTTTGACATGAATGATCCGTATAGGCTCGCTGATTTTGCCGCTGCTCTCAGTATAGGTGGAAATACAGAGGATTTACAAGCTGTTCTTGAAGAAAAGGATCCAGAGTTGAGACTACACAAATCGTTGGTCCTATTGTCAAAGGAAAGAGAAGTGAGCAAGCTACAGAGAGAAATCAGCGCTAAGGTCGAAGAAAAGATGAGCGAGGCACAGCGAAAATACTTCTTGACAGAGCAACTTAAATCAATAAAGAAAGAACTGGGTATGGAGAAAGATGACAAAGAAACTTTGATTGACAAGTACCGCAAAAAGTTGGCGGAGTATCCTTGCATTCCAGACGAGATAAACGAAATCATAGAGTCAGAGATGGACAAGATTTCTCACCTCGAGAAGAACTCTGCTGAGTTTAACATCACAAGAACATACTTGGATTGGCTGACCAATATTCCTTGGGGCGTGGTGACAACTGAAAATTTTAATATTACCAGTGCGCGACGTGTTCTTGATCGCGATCATTACGGAATGGACGAAGTGAAGGAGACCATTCTACAATTCATTGCCGTTGGTAAGCTAAAAGGATCAGTTCAAGGAAAGATTTTGTGCTTGGCAGGGCCGCCAGGGGTAGGGAAAACGAGCATTGCGGAGAGTGTCGCAGCAGCACTAGGCCGAAAGTTCTACCGTTTCAGTGTGGGAGGCATGTCCGACGTCAGTGAAATCAAAGGACACAGACGAACTTACGTTGGTGCAATGCCGGGTAAAATCATCCAATGCCTAAAGAGCTCTGGCAGCGCTAATCCGTTGGTTTTGATTGACGAGATCGATAAATTGGGCAGAGACCATCGCGGAGACCCAGCCAGTGCATTGCTAGAAGTGTTGGACCCGAGCCAAAATCACACATTCCGCGACCATTTCATCGATGCACCTGTCGACATCAGCAAGTGCCTTTTCATGTGCACAGCGAATGACCTCGGTAGAATTCCAGCACCACTATTGGACAGAATGGAGGTGATTCAGTTGTCTGGGTATGATGTTCCAGATAAGCTCGAGATTGCCGAAAAGTATCTTGTCCCGAAATCAATGGTTAACTCAGGACTCATGATAGACAAATCAGAGACATCAAAAGACGACGAGAATGTCGAAGGAGAGAAGAAAGAGTCACAAGATGAAGGAGCCGAAGAGCGTGTTCCATCTTACCAGCTCGCAGAAGGAGTTCCAGACACCCTTTCCATTGAAAGGTCTGCTCTAGAAAGCCTCGTAAGATGGTATTGTCGAGAAGCAGGAGTAAGAAACCTACAAAAGAAGATCGACAAAATCACAGGGCTGCTTAGCTTACAGGTAGTGGCCGAGGAAGAAGGAGCTCAACTGACCGACAAATCTTCAAGAAAGTCAGAATCGTGGAAAGTATCATCTGATAATCTACACGAATACGTTGGTAAACCTATTTTCACATCCGATAGATTGTATGAGAAGGATCCCCTACCTCATGGCATTGTTATGGGTTTGGCTTGGACGAGTATGGGTGGCTCTGCTCTATACATTGAAACACAAGGCATCAAACGTGGTTTAGATTCTGAAGGAAAACCTCGCGGAGGCGGCAAATTAAACACAACGGGTCAGATGGGCGATGTCATGAAAGAGAGTACTCAAATTGCGTACACTGTAGCAAGAGCCCGTCTCGCTGAGATTGATTCGACAAACTCTTACTTTGACGACACAGACATCCACATGCATGTCCCCGAAGGTGCAACGCCAAAAGACGGTCCCTCTGCAGGAATAACAATGGTCACTGCCATGCTGTCCCTTGCAACCGACAAACCAATCAAGAGTGATCTCGCCATGACAGGAGAAGTCAGCCTCACGGGCAAGGTCCTTGCCGTGGGAGGTATCAAAGAAAAAACAATGGCAGCCAGGAGAGCAGGAATCAAAACAATTATATTACCCGAGGACTGTCGGCGTGACTGGGAAGAGCTTCCAGAATACCTGAAAGAAGGCCTCGACATTCATTTTGCTTCTGATTACTCCAGTGTTTACGACGTTGCTTTTGGCAGGTAGATGATTTAACATTACTTTTAACGCGCTTAAAATAATCTTCAATTGGTATATACTTGAACATTCTGACTTTTCCCTCGTCCAGAGTACTTAGTATAAATAGAAACCGATATTAATGCGGCAATTGCACAAGAGTAACCACCAGTGATCCTCAACAACTTCCTCGTAACAATGTATATTGGCTCAGTACATCTTCTTCTCAATCACTTTATTCTTCAATCTAAGAGCATAAAAAGATAATGAGAAGTTGAAACGACAGAGTGCCAAACAAAGTGCACAACAAGTGTGTAGAACATACCTCGTAACTGGCTTCATTTCACCAGTCTCAGGATCTTGAAGCCACTGAAAGTATCCAGCGTTGCTTGGCCCCCTGTAGTCTTCCGTCGGGTCGAAAACAGTGCTATCCTTCTTCTTATTTGAATCATCCTTTCCATAAAAGTTACTCTTTCTCTTTCCATAATATTGAGCACCATTCCCGAGACGCCGAGAGGTTGCATCATCTACAAAGGCATCGAGTTCCTCAAAGAAGTTGGCAAAGAAACCCTTCTTTTCTTTCTTGGGTGGCTCAAAATTGTCGTCATATGCATCATGTAGTTCTGTGTTAACTTTCGATATTCTGCGGTTGCATGTGGAGAATGCTGCCGTCTCTTGGAAACTAGCTGCTAAGACTGCAGCAATTACTAATGCTACACTACTCATCAATTTCGTCATGATGCCCTGCTGTGTTAGTTGTTGAGTTGAGAAGAACGAAATCTCTTGCTATGAATTATTGTTTAGCTACGATGCAATTCTAAACGCTGACTGTGTGTCTTCAGTCTTCAGAAAAGGATTCTTCATTGCTTGTGAATTCACATCTTGTGTGGAGTGTGCTGTGTGAGTGGTGAATGATGAGGTGGCGATGACGATAAAGTGAATGTGACACAACTTGTTAAAAGTTTGGAGACTGTCACCGTTAAACAATGACAAAATGATATTGGATTGCAACAATGACATCGATGCGATCTTCTAGTTGCATTATTTTGACCGCCGCTGACTTGAGTATTACAGAAACAGAATTAAGCATGAGCACCAATCCACCGCCCGAGAAGGATCCAAGTGCATCGAAAAATTTGGTCTAAAGCCTGTACCCGATCGCTCTGTTCCTGCTGGATCTGAAGATGCGTGGAAAAGATACTACCATCGTCGCGTCGAATTAGAAGAGGACGACCCTAGACTGCAAGCAGAGGATGATTATGACTCGGATGGAAACTCCATTCACCGTGAAGATAGTGAGGGTATGTCAGATGTCATCTACGGCTGGACAAGCTACGGTATGGAAAGACTCGGGAAATTGATGGTAGAGGGATGCAAATAGCAGTGGACACCACACGAGCCTGAGTTAAGCTGGGAGGACAATGACAAACTCCGCTCCGCCGACTATTACGCGCACGTATGGTCGCCATTTGCCATACCACATGCAATTAAATTATATCACTCGTGGTATGGCAAAGTAGGTTGGAGTTATTCTGAATTGTCAACTGATTACAATTACGAGTTAGTTGATTTCGAAGACAGTGACGACGTCATTGCAGCTGGCAAGTATGTGGAACTTTGTTCATTCAACAATGATGTGATCAAGACGTCGAACCTGAACAAGACTACGTTGACAAAGCTACGCAAATTCTTGTACGGTGTCAATACTAAGAAGATCAAGCAACAAACATGTTCAGACAAGGATTTTCTCCTTTTACTGTTTGGGTCGATGGGAACCACTGACGAACGCTTGGAGGATGACGAAACGAGATGTTGTCTTGGATGGACCTGGTACCATGGAAAGATAGTGATGATATGACGAAGAAACTGTTTGATTTGAAGGCCCCGGCGGATGACGATGAGAACGGTGTTCCTCCTACATCATTGGAGAAGTACAGTCCAAGGGCGTGCTCATGGCTTAGATATGCCATATTGAAAGCTTCAGACTCTTTGGGACCAGTATCAAAACACTACAAACCTCCTCCAGAGAAGAAGACGTCTTCGGCATGTGGTTATGATGATTCTGATAGCTCATGGTAACATACTGCTGTCTCATGATGCGGATCAGTTTAATTTAGGTGTGAGAAGAAGAACTACTATAATTCTTAACTTAAGTAGGAATCAGTTTGCTCAACCAGCTGTCATCCAAAATTATCACTTCACATCAGCAACTTTCGAAGACGCACCATTATAGCCTGCCCGTTTAACTCATGCAGTCGAAACAAACTCAACGCCACTTCTTTCGCAGAGCCATCATCACGGATCAACTGCAGAAATGTTTCCTCTAACGATAGATGACTGATCAATGATCCTTCAATCATCACAAAAAGTAGATTCCCCAGTTCGTCACAACAAAATGGTCCATCATGTATCAATGTTTGCATATTCTTGATATTACAAAACAACGAGCCAAGTTCAGCTGCAGACGAGGAAAGGTAACCCATCATATTAAGCAGCGACAGAATATCCATCACCTCAACTGCAGCTCTCAATGGAGCTTTTAACTTCCCTGGCTGTGCAAAGAATGACGTCATGTTTGACAAGAGCTGTGCTTCAAAATCCCGAATAGCCTGTAGAGAAGACACACATCCAATGAAATATTTGTTCGCATGAACGGTCACTTTTTGTTTCGTTCCTTTCAGTTCCAACAAATCCTTCTCACAACATATTTCCTCATTACTGATAACTTTCAATGCCATTGTGAGATCTGCTAAACTTTGAAACTTCGACCCAACTGCCTCGGTGTCAGCGCTGAGAATTTTCATTGGTCGATCCACCTTCTTCGATTGCTGTAATGGAACTCCTGCTTTTGCCTTTGATTCTTTTCTCACGAATTCTTCACTGAGCTTATTTTTCTCATCAGCTACAGCCGATAGAACAATCTGCTCCCCCAATTTGATAGCATGAGAAGCAGCCAAAGAAGAAGCTATGTCAAGAACGTGAGAGTCGGTATCCGGAGGAGCAAGAATTGTCAGTGCCTCTTTGATTGTTTGACTGAAAGTATCCCTTATGAACTTGTCTCCAGCCACTTTACAATCGTCACCTAAAGACTCGAGCACCTTTTTGTAATCATCAAGAGACATCATCGAAGAGGTGTGGAAATAAGCTTCATAATCAGTCCCTCCTTTGATGAACATGGGTTGTATACATGATGACTTGATTGTGTCAGTAGCATTTTTGATGACCCTATCAACTATAACTTCACATAATTCTTGTAAAATCTTGTGTTGGTGGAAGAATGAGTCAATCAATCTCTCTTTAATACCATGCTTGTCTGTTGGTGTTCCAGGACGGCTGTTTGACCAAGGACTTGGACTTGCATCACCACTAAGCGAGAGACGAGATACATATTTTTGACCTGAGTTCGAACCCAAACTTATAGACCTCGGTCGCACCTTCTTTGTACAGATATTTCCTGGCCTAATATTGTTGCTGGTTAAATCAGATAGAAGCTGAAACAAGTCTTCAAAATAAGGTATTGACGAAACCAGAAATTCCTTGCTGAACCAAAGGGGCATTGTATCGAATGGAAGGCTTTTGGGTTGGTTATATGATGCATTGGCCGATACTGCCGTTGCCGTTGTAATGGTTGGAGCTCGCAAAGGAAGTTTGGCAGAGGGAAGATTTTGCGTTGCAACGAGTCCAATGATGTCATGAAAGAATGCTTCTAGTTGCAAATATACCATGAGCATGTTGTTTTGCAAATGATGAGCCATGTCATTGCCGTAATGAAGGTTGATGGTCCGAAGCAATGCAAATGTATTGACATAGTACGGGAGCTTTTTTGACGATACATCCCACCTCATCATACTCAAGAACTCTACAACCCATGGTATGACAACAACCAAACGATAATTGTTCCATGCATTTACTATGTGCATCTTCAAGTCCAGTGGCGGTAGAGAATCTACACCAGATACATCGTATTCTCTCTCACTCGACAAATCCCAATTCGGACTGAATACAAGTAGTCCAAGAAACTTTGCAAGTAGCTGAAGTTTGGCAACGTGCAAACAAAGACCCTTGGTTTCGTTCGCAGCACTCATTTCAGAGATACTCTTCGCAAGTCTGTGTTTCAAATGAGTGTTGAATCTGTACGAATCACCCGCTTGCAACACGATCAAGAAGAACTCTTGATGCTCTTGAAAACTCTGCTCGGGTGTAACTTCAGTGAAAGAGGCGCCCTTCTGATCAAGACTCAATTTCCGACTACTTTTGCTCTTTTGGCCACTTTTGGAAGTGAACCTCATATGTAACTTTTGAAGACGCTTTTTATCAGTGACATGCCTCAACACCTCGGAGTCATCACCGACGGGGAGAATCCCTATCTGAAGAAGAAGATCGCAAAACAAGTTCACAAACCACTCGATGTTCCCAATAGACACATTCTTCATCATATCTCTAGCCTCTCGTTTGATAGAGTTGATAATATTGTCTGACTCTTCATTGCCCATTAGCTTGCCGCGCACCTCCTGAAATGCTCGAAGCTGGTAAAGAAATGAGTCTCTCAACTCTTCGCGTTCTTTGAACAATCGGCTCAAATCGAGAGAACGAAAATTGTGCCGCGAATCCCTATCATAATCAAAGGGTAATGTAAGGTGTGGCGTTTTCGAATCTGATCCAAGAGCCTTTTGGCCTGTCTCAAACATTAATGTAGCTTTATCTTTGTTCATGATATCCTTCAACGTAGCAACGAGTGTTGGACAATATTGCTGCAACGCTGGGAGTGCCAAGAACATTTTGATTGCTTCATATCCCATGTTGGTAATTATTCCCTCCAGAAACAGTAGTGCTTGAGACACAAAATATATACAACAAGCTTCCGATTGAAACATCCCGGATAATACAGGTGTTTTGTTTTTTGTTGGTCGAGATTGAGACTTTTCCACTGTATCAGATAATGAAATGAGTCTCATGAGTAGATGCAATTCTAACAAGATACAGGGTGCCAAGTGTGACTTTAAGATAGCGCAATAGATAGCTGCAAGCCTTTTAAGCTTTTCCTTCTGAATTGGTTTACTGTCATTTTCAGTTGGGGTAGATTTTCGATCCGATAAGCGGAGCAGATCAAATTCATTTATAAGTGAGCTTGACGTTGATGACTTGCTTTGCATCTCGCTTAGCATCTCAGATGGCTGGGACGACAAAGATGATATGTTTGAACTGTTTGTCTCTTTGGACGCAATCGTTTTATCTTTTGACACATGATGTGCATTTGTCACTCCATTCTTTTGTAAAAAAATCTTCTTCTTCTTTCTGGCAACCAGTAGAGTAGGAGCTGCTGTGGCGGAAGCCAATGTTACAGGAGTAAACGAATCTTCGTAGGTAGCATTGTATTGATTATTTTCTGGTTGTTCATTTCTATGTTGTTGTACAGAATTCTTTTGATCTTTCTGTTTTTTTCTGCCTACAAGTAGAGTAGGTGGTGCTGATGTTGTAGTAGATGTAAATGACAGTGGTGGAAATGAATCTTCGTAGGTGGGACTGATTTGACTATTTTCGGGTTGTTTCTTTGTTGTCGAAGCTTTGTGTAACGTTGCTGCATTCAGATTCGGATTTGCAGATGTAGTTTCTAAAAAGGGGCGACATGCATCTCGTATAGCATTTAAGATTGTAATTGATGCCCTTAGCCGATTTGTGCAGCAAAGAGTTGCTGTGGTTTCATCACTTTCAATATTGCTATCGATAGTGTCATCTTTTCTCAAAGATCTTGCTAACCAGCGCACCAGTTCATCAGCCTTTGCGTCTGAAGCAACAGCTGACGATATTATCGTGTCGTCATCGGATTGAAACTGCTGACATGGACAGCGATCCGACGAGCACTTTCGCTTTTTCGAAACAGTGGGTTCAGTTACTGCAGCAGCATCTGTCCTATTCATTTGTCAACGATGATGCACGCAGACTGACTCTCTGCTACCACATAACCGCTGGTTCATTGTTCATTGGGGAGAGATATTGTATCTAATAGCGACAGCGGAAAAACGAAAAATCGGTCTGTCCGGAATAAGGAGGACAAGGACTCGCCAGGGACTCGCCGCTCGTCACAGCCATACGCCCTAATCATTCTCATTTTTTTAGGAATTTGGTCAACCACAATGGCGGACGACCTAGACGCCCTGTTCGGCGCCTTTGATGGCGATGACGACGACGACAACCAAGAGAGCGATAAAATAAAAGTTGAAAGCAACAAGAAGCAGAGCGGCGATGAAGAGGAGCAAACAGAAGTCAAAAAGAGAAAGCTAGACGACGACGATGATGCGGAAAATAGTACTGATGTCGAAAATACCGATGCAGGCAACAGCAAGGCATCAGCTGGAGACGCCAAAGCTGTTTCCAGCATGTATGCCGATGTATTCTCGCAGTCATCTATGCAGCATGCGGTTGGTCATGCCAAGAAGAAAGAACCGATCAGTGCTGAAAAGGCAGAAGGACCTGCTACAGCCACCGAGGCGTCTGCACCCACTGACGATGAAAATCGCGAGGTATCCACCGGAACATCGCATGATAAATCCATCAGATCCTATTCAGCCCTTCCCGAGGGACCAACACCACAAACTGACAAAGAAGGAGAAGAGTCTGACATTGCCGATCGACCACCAGCCAAAATGTATCCCTTCACACTGGATCCATTTCAACAAACTGCTATCAACTATGTGGAACGAAATGAATCAGTGTTGGTGGCTGCACACACTTCCGCCGGAAAGACAGTCGTGGCGGAGTATGCCATTGCCAAGTCCCTTCGCGATGGGCAGCGTGTTGTGTACACGTCTCCAATTAAAGCGCTTTCAAATCAGAAGTATCGTGACTTACAAGAAGAGTTCGACGATGTGGGGCTAATGACGGGAGACATTACCATCAATCCATCTGCTACATGCTTGGTGATGACGACGGAAATTCTTCGGTCAATGTTGTACCGTGGCTCGGAGGTTATGAGGGAAGTGGCATGGGTGATTTATGATGAGGTTCATTACATGCGTGACAAAGAACGTGGTGTTGTTTGGGAAGAATCTATCATTTTATTACCTCACAAAGTGAGGTTTGTCTTCTTATCGGCAACGATCCCAAATGCAAAGCAGTTTGTTAGCTGGATTGCAAAGATTCATCACCAGCCTTGTCATGTGGTGTATACAAATTATCGTCCGACTCCATTGCAGCATTATATTTTTCCAGCAGGAGGCGATGGCCTGCATTTGGTAGTAGACGAGAAAGGTAAATTTCGGGAGAATAATTTCCAAAAGGCCATGTCAGCACTTCAAGGAGGTGGTGGAACCGATGGTGCTATTGCTGATGCAATGTTGGATTCTGGAGGTGGAAAGGGAGGGGCACGCGGTCAGAAGCGCAAACGTGGAGGAAAGGGACCAAACAATGATCTACATCGTATTGTCAAGCTCGTCATGACGCGTAACTTGAACCCAGTCATTGTATTTTCCTTTTCAAAGAAGGACTGTGAGAAGTATGCGCTTGAATTAAAGCGTGAAGATTATACAGACGAAGTGGAGAAGGATTTGATTTCTCAGGTCTACTCGAATGCTATTGAAAGTTTATCAGAAGATGATCGAAAACTACCTCAGGTAGAAGCCTTACTGCCCCTATTAAAACGTGGAATAGGCATCCATCACGGCGGTTTGCTGCCCATCCTCAAAGAAATTGTCGAGATTCTGTTTTCAGAAGGTCTCATCAAGGCTTTATTTGCGACGGAGACCTTTGCAATCGGTATTAACATGCCCGCGAAGACTGTGGTCTTCACAAACACTCGCAAGTGGGATGGGAAGGAGATTAGATGGGTAACATCGGGAGAATATATTCAGATGTCCGGACGCGCTGGTCGTCGTGGTAAGGATGATCGAGGAGTTGTCATTCAGATGATGGACGAAAAGATGGAGCCCACCGTTTGTAAAGGAATTCTGTATGGCGATCCCGATCCATTGAATTCATCCTACCGAATATCATACAATATGCTTCTAAACATGCTGAGAGTAGAGGATGTTGATCCAGAGTACTTATTACGTGCGTCTTTCCACCAGTACCAACAAGAGAGTGAAGCACCAGCCTTGGAGGCGCAGGCGGATCAGGCCGAGGCCGAAGCAAATGCAATCGAGGTAGTGCCCGAAGGAAGTGAGGAGGATATAGCCGCAGTTGGCGAGTATGTTGGCATGGATAGGCAGCTTTTGTTGACGCAGCGGAAGATGATGAAGATTCAAAGAAGACCGGAACACATCCTGCCATTCGTGCAATCGAGTGGAAGGTTGGTGGATATTACCATCGATGGAGAAAATTATGGATGGGGCATCATCGTTCGCTACAAGCGAAAGGCGGGGACAGGAACCGCAGGCTCTGCCGGGAAGACTGCGCTAAGCACAGAAGGTCCTATTCATAACATCGACGTTCTATTGGCTTGCGTCGATCGACACTTTGATGACTCTTCACCAAGTGCCATAGCTCGTCGTGAAGAGGACTTAGCCAATCTTGGCTTATTGTGGCGAGGGACTGCGAGTCACTGCCGTCCTGTTGTGAGTGACGACAAAACAAATATTATTAGTATGAGAGAGTTCACTGTGGGGTTGGACACGATTGATAGAATATCAGCTGTGCGTTTGTTTGTACCTCAGGATACTAAACCTCAGGAAGCAAGAAAGAATATTATGAAGTCATTGAAGGAAGTCCAAAGGCGCTTTCCTGATGGGCTGCCTCTTTTGGACCCAGTCAAAGATCTCAAAATTGATGTAGGCGAGTTCAATAAGCTTCTTCAGAGAGCGTCCGAGCTGAAAGAGAGACTGGCGACGCACAAACTGACTACCGATGTTGACGAAAAAGAGCGAGTTGAGCGTGTAAGCGCGTATGAAAAGAAGAGTGATTTAATGGAACAAGCAAGGGTGCTACGAAGAGAAGCGAAATCGTGTCAAACAATGGTTATGAAAGACGATTTGCGCAAGATGAAGCGAGTTTTGAAGGAACTAGGACACGTCGACAATCAAGGCGTTATTCAAACCAAGGGAAGGACTGCCTGGTAAGTTTCTGCCGAGTAAAACATTTACAATCAATTATCTATCTTACTCAAACCCAACCCCTCCTTTTGTACCCCTCAGTGAAATAAACACCGCGAACGAGCTTGTAGTTGTTGAGCTAGTATTTGCAGGTGTATTCAATGACTTAACCGTGGAACAAAGCGTCGCTCTTTTGTCGTGCCTAATCTTCGATGAGAGACCTAACGACGACGATCCAGCTCAAGGACTGAAATCTCATCTTTCGGGTCCTTACTACAAGTTGATTGAATTGGCGAGATCTGTTGCAAAAGTAGCAATATCGTGCAAGATTGAGCTGAATGAAGATGAGTTTGTGGACAAGTTCAATCCTGGTTTGATGGAAGCTGTGTATGCTTGGTGCAAAGGAGTAAAGTTTGTTGAAGTACAGAAACTCACTGGAACATTTGAAGGCTCTACCATTCGTTCTTTGCGACGACTAGAAGAACTTGTTCGTCAACTTGCAAGTGCATCTAAGTCAATTGGAAACCTGGAGCTCCAGGCAAAGTTTGAAAAGGGGAGTGAACTTCTCAAGAGGGACATCGTGTTTTGCAGCTCACTCTATCTCTAAGTGTGTCTTCCAGATTCTTTGCTTTATAATCAAATCAAAATTATCAGGTTATCTACGCAATTGATATAGTTGTTTTTCTCAATCATTCTCTTCCCTTGTCTTCGTTCGTATGGGCCATTCCAACCGAACCACACATGACAATCCAGTAAATGCCCTTAGAAGTCCAAATCCAATACCTCGAACCCATCATCCTGTTTCTTCTCTTGTTCATCAACAACCGTTGGCTGCTCCATACCCGGGATATTGTCAAAATCAATTTGCTTCTTTGAACCCATTTGCACAATTTCACCCTTATCATCTAATACCACGTAAAAAGGCACTTGCTTAAACCCTAAAATTTTTTTCGCCTCCTCTTTATGTTCATAATCCATGAAAAAGTGAGACACCTTATCCCATCGTGGACTGTCCTCTTTGTCGATAATATTTCGCGCTCCATCACAGGAATCACAAACAATGGAAACGAATTGAACTTTTTTGTATCTTTCATCTGCTGCAAGTTCATTTAATTGATCCAATGCGTCTGGACAGCGAGTGCACTTCGTGGTCCAGAAGTCTACATCAATTTGAGTTGTTGTTTGGCGGAAATGAAGATACGGCAGAAATATGTGAGCATATCTTATCTCAGGTCTGCATTTGCAAGGTTTATTGAACCATAACACACTTACCAATGACAGTATTCTGGCCCAAGAAGGCATTATCGGTAGCAGTGAACTCAGCATTTCCCATGTTGGTGAGAGGCCAAGCAGGAAGTTTTGAAGGAGAACTCATCGTACTACTTCTAAACTGGGCCACCAAAGGAGATGGCTCTGTAATTGGGGAAAGAAGACGTTTGTATCTAAAAGTTCAGCGAAAAGCAGCTCGACAACTATCATCAAAGCACAAATCAATAAAGCCTCAATGATTTTATATTTCACACACGTGCACCGATCAATGCGAACGTGACTGGTGATGGAAACGGCTAAAATAAGATGGCAGCCGGGCTTGGCCCCAAATTTGCCCTCCCAAAGAAAAATTTCTCAAAACGAAGAATTTGTTAAGCAGTACTCTTACTCTTACGAAAGTTAGTAGAGCCACTGGATACTAAGAGTCTTCAGTATTTCTCTCATGCTCTCCCGGCATGTTGATGAGCACGCTACGTGGCGTGTAATTTCCGTCACCATTATTGTGCAAGTCATCTTTTTTGAAAAAACTTCACAAACTGCTCAACTTTTGAGGCATATTGATCGTCATAGACAAAGAAGGCATTGACCTCTCCAGCAACACCCCTGTTGTCTACACTAGTGACATATTTCCATCCCTTCGTGGCCAAAAATTCGACTATCTGCGAAAGCATCGGTTGCCCTATGTATAAGAGCTTTTGTGGATCTTTTACATCCATCGCTTCCATTACAACTACCTGCACTCTATTAGATACGGACAACATTCCCTTCATGACTTCCAAATCAAAACCCTGAGCATCAATCTTGACGAACTCAACGGCAACAGATGAAGGCACGCGCTGAATGAGTTCCGACAGAGGTATACCAGGAACGTTCATGACGCGCTTTGATCCATCAGTTGTCTTCTCCTGCGTAATACATCCCCTCCACAGTTTTGATGACGAATTCGTTTGAGGAGGAAGCATTGAATTGCACAGGTCGTTACCACCCTGAATATTGAGTGTGACTGTGGCATCATAAGTGGGCGTACAGGCAGCCCAAAGTACAGTGCATCGATTGTGAAGACAAGGCTGCCACTTATCAGAAGGCTCAAAGCCGATCAAAAATAGGTCAGACTCATTTTTAAGGATGCCAATGAAGTCTGATTTTTTGTGAACACCAACATCAATCCAAAGGCGCCTCGTAGTACGAGGAAAAACAAGTGTGCGGTGGGAGTTCATCTCTTGATAGTCATCATTTTTTAAAGACGCCAATGATAGTTGCGTGTTTTTGAGAGAGTTCATCCACCAAAAGTCCATTGCAGCGCTTATCTCTTTCGATGAGTTTTGGTGTTGAGCGCTTTCACCATTCATCCCACACGGATGACCCGTGGTGCTGTTGGGGAAACTGATATGGTTCAACTTGTCATAAGAGGTCTCTGCCATTGTTTTACCCGAGAGGGAAACCTCGGTAAGTTTGCCGATATCGGCAAAAATTATTGACGCAATACCAAGTAAAATCACCAAAGACCCCCCTATTAGAGGTCGAACATATGGTCGCGCATTTGGAGCTGGACCGGGCGGACTCGACGACGACATGTTGTTCTTTTAATACAGCTGTGATGGAGCTTGGTTGCTGAGAACTTATGAAATAATGGTATCAATTACCAACAGCCGGAAGGCCAATGCAGCCAGCAAAAATTGAACCCGTAATGCACAGGCAATAAAAAAATGTTGGGAGTATCCAAGCTTCGGAGTTGACTGGTACCATAATAGGTGATGAGGGGCGGACCGCATGGAATTTTCATCTTTCATCTGTTGTCGTTGTATTAGGAGTACTTATGTATCAGTGACATAAAGGATAAAGGGTACTAAGTAGGGTAAAATGCGCACGAAGCATGCCGCTGCCGCGTCCCAATTGTACAGTGTATGTACTAGCTACATAGATAGGTATTAATAGATACACATATCCACCCCACTCTAAAACTCTCTCTAGCTACTAGCAAATCTATCCACTATCCACACAACATAAAATTGACCATACCAACACAACGAACAACTGGCCTGCATCGATACTACCCCCTATACAACATTCAAGTGATTAATTAAGAACAAGTCTCCTAACATTGACGTAAAGGTCGACCATCTCAAGGATTTTAAGCTCACGACAGAACCTATATTGCGATTTGGCTAACTAAACGCTCTCCTTTGAAAAGTTTTTTCCTTGAGTGCGATGGATTCCTTCTTGCCGCCAGGCTACTTAGGATTACTAGGCCTAATCCATAACTTCTCACAGAGTTTCAAAAAGACACGTACTGTATCCAGTCTTTCATGTTTCATAATGTAGTCTATATTATAAATTATACATACTGCAAATAGCGCTACTGTCTATCATTAGCACCACTCAAGAACTTTCTATCATCTCCACTGTTGAGTGCTTCACACTTAGATCTCACTCAAACCCAACAAACCAGTAGCAACTCTAATCAGGGTATTAGCCTCCTTTTGATTGAATGCGCACAAATGTACTTCTTGCAATGCAGGATATCCATCAAATTTACAAATAGAATCAATACCAATTTGTACCACTTCATCTACGCTTCGCTTCCCTCGAAAGATACCAGCTGAGAGTAGAGCAAAGGCAATGGCCTCGATGTTATGGCTCTTTCCACATTCCAAACTGGCCGTGTACGCAGAAGACAACAAGTCATCCCCTTGTGCCATTTCTTCTTCTGTATCGTATTGCATATAGTTTGGTCCAACCGCATGGATAACGAAAGGAACATGCAATGATCCATACGAGTTTGGGCCGGTCGAAACAGCACTTCCTGTCAGGCATCGTATTCCTGGCTCAAGCTGAGGCAAATTCATCCTATCCTCAAGTAGAGCGGGTCCTCCCGCATCACCAATGGCACCATCAACACCACCTCCACCCAGGCATCCCTCATTAGCGGCGTTCACAATCGCAGATGATTGAGTTTTGTGTGCGAAGTCGACGACGGATCCTCTCGAAATGACAAGGTAGAAATTTCGAGATGGCACGCGGAAGGATGCCACTCGGGCAAGGGAGCAAACTGATGCAGGAGACGTCATGGTGGTGATTAGGAGGAGCTTCGTGATGCACAACATTACCATAGAGAGAGAGGACGAGGACCTTCGGGTTACCTCGGATGACGCGAGGGATGAAGGAGTTGAAGTAGTATGAAGCAGCGGTGAGATGATGCAGCGGGGCGGATTTTTGTCCAAACGCGAGGATTGGGGGGCTTGCCCCTCATCCCGTCTACTTGGAATAGAGTCTCTAGCTATTCCGACTAAAAAGTAGTTATTCACCCTCCAAATCGCCACCCATAATGCGCAAAAATAACGGATAGCGATTGACGTACCCATGTCGAGTACTGTATTGTTGGTATTGTATATGGGGAGTATTGTTCAGTGTACATATGATTACTCAAGTACGTCAGTGATTAGCATCGCCTCCACTCGTTTGTGTTAACAACCATGAATATAATATAATAAAACCACATTAGTATATACCAAAAGCAGTGTACTTTAGAAGGGTATAGCAGCGATCACTACAGTCCTATTGCATTCTGTGCGTGGTACATATTATTATGGCATTTCATTTCTTTTTCTGCGGTTGGCCTCCCGATGAGATCCCGCACCAACGCCAACGTGTATCGCCGCGAGGGCCCATCATCTGCTTCTGCCTATGATGATAATAATACTGTTGGTGGTAATGGGAACGTCGCGCTTGCATTGCCAACTGATGACGGGTACAAAGGAAAAGATACGTTGCGGAAGCGGAAGTTTAAACTACCTCCGCCTCCACAGATGACTTCTCTATCCATACCTGCAAACACTTCTGCAGACAAGAAAGAACAAACCAGATGCCGTGATAATATTGGCGATGCGGATGCAGAAGCTCTGGCCGCTGCACAATCTGCAGCACCAACGAGCTACAGCAATCCATACCAAACCAATCAACCGAATTTCTCACAAATATCACAACCTTACAAACCAAATAATTGGTACATCAACACACGCAATCTTCAAAAGAAACGACAACGCATAAGGTTTATTCTAGTCGCTGCATCGTCAGCTCTTGGATTGATGCTCTTCTATTTCGGATTCAAACACATACAATTCCATGAACGTGATAGAACGAATCATCACCAACGGCATCATCATGATTATCACCATCACATTCATCCCATGACGGGGGCTTTTGAGAGTCCATTGGGTTTTGCAAAAGAGCGTTCTCCCCAAATAGATCATTCTCAGCCTATATTGCCGAAACAACAACAATCTCAACCACAGAAGCAGGTCTCTCCTACTGACATATCACACATATATACGCACGAAGTAACATATTTCGTTCCCGTTACCACACTTTCTAATGGGCGTCTTTTACCTTTGATTGGCTTCGGAGTTGCTTCACTAAGCGTTAATCACAAAGAAATTCCAATGATTGTCAACACACTCTTACAATATGCAAGTTCAGAGAGTGAAGGTGGTGGAGGGATCGCTATGATTGATGCTGTTATTGATGAAAAGAGAGAAGTAGAGAGTAATGGTGGCAGTTTCATGTTTAGTGGCAATATCCATAAAAATGAGGAAAACGAAGAGATCCTGGAGAACTCGATGGCAAAGACAGCAATATCATTAGTAGGACGGTCAATTTCGTTCTTTGGGAAAGAAAACATGTCATTACATGGTGATAAAGGACTACTACGAAATGCAGCAAACAAAGATCGATCAGGCAATGAACAAAAATACGACTATGAGAATCGATTAGAAGTTCATCTTCTTATTGGACTGTCAGACAATGAACTTGGCAAGGAGAAAACAATAGCAACACTGAGGGATATTTTCTCAGAGTTAGATGAACTCGTCCCTCCATTCCCCAACAACTTGGACGCAGATGACACTCAACATGAGACGAAAAGATCTGCACTTTCACAGATTGATAGACATTTAGACCTGCGCATACATGTTCTTCTTCGATCTCCACATTGTCGAGATGAATCAGATTTAATTGTTCCATGCACCGCGTACAAGTCTGCAGTCATGGACGAAAAAATAAGCAAATGGACTGAATCTTACAATGTGGTAGAAAAAATGTATGACAAAAACCTTATCAGCGGGATTGGTTTTGATGGCGTCTACGTCGAAGATGTGCGTGAGTTTATCGAAAAGTGCAGGATCAAGCCTCAAATTTACCGAGGAGACGTCTATCAAGCATTGGAAGGCTACGGGAGAAGAATGGGTGTTGGTAATCGTGTATCTGATGGCAAAGAATTGCAACAAGTATTGAAAGATCACAATATAACCTTTCTAGCTAGCAACGTCGCAGGTCACGTTTTAGAGAATAAACACTTACGACCTAATGCATATGGACTTTTGCAACATCTGGGCAGCGTATTATACAACGCACATCGAGAGTATAATGTACAGAATGGAGTTGATAGTATTATGAACACAAATCACAAGGGCGGAGAATACTACACAGTGCCTCGTTTGATTCTTGCCTATCTCGTCAAGCACAAAGTTGGTGTGTTACCGCACGCGTTCAAAGCAGAACACTTGGCTGATGACGCTCCAGAATCGGTAAGCAGCCTAGCTTCATTCCTCTCTGAGCGTCGCCTGGCGGAGATAGGCGCGGCTCTTAAAGCCATGGTATCAGACAGAGATCTACCAGAAGATCACGGACTGGGAATGGAAGGAGAGAATGAGGCAGCGGCGGTCTTTCACAATGAAGTTGGGCATGATGTGCATATATTTCGAGCTGGGAAGGAGGCTGCAATCATAGAGCCTAGTCATTCGGCTGTAATTATATCAAACCCTGGTGATCAGTTTGCAGTTTATGGAGCTGAAGGCAAAAAGATTGGCGATTCCTTTACCGTTAACACTGAGGCCGGTGGTGCGGAAGACTTCATACTTCGTTTATAAATCATTCTCATTCTTTTTTATGCAAACATTTAAACTATTTGATGACACTTTGGCTCAACTCAATCGTTCTAAAACTATCGCCGATGCGCCTCCTCCGCCATTACAAATGCTCGCCGCACCGACAGTAGCATCGCTCTTCTTCAACACCTCGTACAATGTCCCTACAATTCGTGCACCACTCATGCCAATTGGATGTCCCAGTGAAACTGCTCCACCAAACACATTCACTTTGTTCATATCAAGATTCAATATCATTGAGTTGGCCAATGCAACGACTGAAAATGCCTCATTAATCTCATGATATTCAATATCTTGTAATGTCATGCCTGCTCTCTCTACAGCAATAGGAACTGCACTAGCGGGAGCAGTAGTGAACTGATCTGGTGGCCCCTCTGCATCAGCATAACTACGAATCCTAGCAAGTGGTTTCAAGCCTAACGATAAGGCTTGTTCTTCCCCCATTATAATGAAGGCAGATGCACCATCGTTAATGGAAGAAGCATTTCCAGCAGTGACAGTCCCATCCTTTTGAAAAGCTGCACGTAGCTTTGGGAGCTTCTCCAGCTGAACAGAACCTGGTTCTTCATCGACACTAATCATATCAGGCGTTTCATTGCTTTTTCCACGTTTCTTTGGTCCTTCCACGGCAACAATTTCATCATCAAATGCACCAGACTCGATCGCATCACGTGCTCTATTGTAGCTTTCTATTGCATACCTATCCTGTTTTAAAGGGGTGGCCATACGTTTTACAGTGAAAGACTGATAACACTCATTACTATCTCCAATTACGATACACTTACCTGATCTTCTCGTGAAATGTTGTATTCTATGGCACACTTCTCTGCACAAATACCCATGTGTTCCTTCGAATAAGGATCCGTCAAACCATCGTGAATGATTCCATCGAGGAGAGTTGCATGCCCGAGGGAGGTTCCAGTCCGTGATGTTGGTAGATAATGCGGTGTGTTGGACATACTTTCCATACCGCCAGCGAGGATAGCAATAGGATCAGAAGTATTATGAACGCTTGCCTCAATTGTTTGTGCTGCCATCATGATGCTTTTCATACCAGATGCGCAGACCTTATTGATAGTGGTGCAGATGGTACTTTCTGGCAAGCCAGCTCCAAGAACCGCCTGCCGACACGGTGCTTGACCTATTCCAGCAGAAAGCACATTACCAATGTACGCCTCTACAATCCTCGGCTTGTCATGTGAAAGTCGAGCAATAGCCCCTTGGATAGCAGCCGATCCGAGTTGCGGCGCAGTCAGATGTGATAGCCCACCATTGAACTTCCCTATTGGTGTTCTTGCAAAGCTGACAATTACGCTGTGAGACTTGTTCATGTTTATCTAGGAGGTGAAAGGAGAAAGTTCGCTCAGCGGATGTCACTATGTAAAACAACAACAGCAGCCAGTTACAGACAATAATAATCCAGCGACGCTGGATGCGAGCGGTGTGAACTGGTGTGAAGCTCCTCGTGCAAAAACGGACAGGAACCCACACATATGTGAAAAATCGTGAAAAATTCGACAATATTGTAACAACATCATTAAAGTATATACGTTAATATCATGTATTCTTGCATTTCAGATGCAAAAGAAATGGAATTCCTATGAAAACTCTGTATCTTTTTCCCCAAAAGAGGCTTCTCTCGTTCTCTTAAAGCAATGCTAATTTTATTTCTCGGTGTTTTTTCGTGTTTTTTTGTTTTTGACGTATGGACGATCGTGGTAGGAGGTTGGTGTGTTAGTTTAGCATTATATGCATTCTGTAGGTTGAGGTTTAAAGTTTCAATAGGCTAAAGCAAATAATGAAAAGCTATTGGCCAAGAGTGTTTTGTATGGTTGATTTCAGCCAGCTCAATGTCATCGTGCCATCCTTATTAATAGGACTGCATGAAGCCAAGTATGATGGCGGAAAAGAAGAAGAAGCGCAGCACCAGCAGAAAGAAGAACCGTGCTCCATTCTTCTTTCCAGACTCTGCTTCATGTGTTGGTTCACCAACGAATGGTGTACAACTCAAACGTCGTACAGTCCGTCAACTTACCCCACAGAAGTTGTGTAGCCTGGCTCTCCCTCCTCCTTTGTTGTCTTTATTTGATGCTGATGGCAGTATAGCTGCTCGAGGAGGAGAAGAACAGTCTGTTGGTAATCGTGGTCGTCAAACAAGCAACGCCTCAATATCTGCAGGGAGCACTGGTACACATCACAACGCAATACTTCCACCACATATTCGTGTAGGATTTGCCAAATGTGATCCACTACTCGTATTTGATGGCCGGTATGTCTTGGTTGGAACTGCCGATGGGAGGATAGCTATTTATTCGATTCTCGAATTTGACTACTGTGAAGTTTCCCAAGATATCAAGATGTCGGAGCGTCGACGTCAAAGAGAATGGGAGGAAGAAGATTCAGAATCACAAACGGATACGAAGGAAGAGAAAAAGGTAGACGATGACAATATCAACGTCTCAGGTGAGTTGGCAGAGGAGGAAAATGAATCTGAAATACGGGAGAGAATGATCAAAAGAGAGAGAGCCAGGCTGATAGACCCACTGCTGATCGTGACTTTGCCCAATAGACACAAACATACTAGTTTAGTTTGCACTGACGAAGATAATGGAAGTGCGAGCGTGTTCAGCCCACCAACAATAATCGCTATGTGTGCGACACCAAAGACGGGGACTTCTCTCGTAGAACAAAGAAATGCAAACAATTTTTCAATATCCAATTTTGGTGGCGGGTTTCTGGGACATGTAGCAGTGCTCACTGATGATGGAGAAGCCCATGTACTTGAATTCACCAGCTCTGATACGTCCAATCAAATACCTGAGAGTAATGACGAAGCTGGCAGTAATGCAGGCAACGCTCCTGTAGTTGTTATCATTCTATCTTTTGATACCAAGAATTCAGGCGCAACTTCCATTTGTATGCGGCCAGCTGATGGTCCGGCTCTCCGACTGTGCGTTGGCTCTGAATCAGGACTTCTGACTGAATTTCAACTACACTCGGCTTCTTATCACCACTCACGAACTTCAACTTCTGAAAATCTTCCAATTGATCTAACGCGACAACATTGTCACGAGATCAAAGTACCCACGAATTCTTTACAACGTCAGTTATCTGAGCCCAGTTCATCTCCCTCCAAAACGCGTCAACATGGCGCCGGTCCTACTGGAACTGTTAAAGTTACGCTGTGTTGGCAGGGATTAAGTGATGCACCTATTCGATCTTTGTGTTGTACAGGCTGGGGTGGAGACAAAACTAATGCCAAAGACTCGTTTCTCGTTGTTGGAACAGAGCAGCGACAGTATTCAAATACCCTGTCGAATTTTTCACCCTCTCCTGCAATTTCTGTTGATGTGATCAATGCCTCGCTGGCAGAATCAATATGGCGGCGAAGTAACACAGGTGATCCCAGAAGCAACATTATAAATGATAAAGTTATACCTCTGTCAGACTGCAGCGTTTGGCCAGCAGCTGGGATGGAACTCAAGGATGGATGGCTACGAGGAACAACGAAATGGAAGCCTGATGTAAAACAACAACTGTTCAACACTTCCGACCTGCAACGTGTATCGACAACAAATAAGCTCTGTAAGTAGTGTATTGTGAAGGTAAAGCTTCTTCACACATATTATCTTGCTTTCTTATCCTCATCAATTCGTTTCCATCTGATAACGCGCAGGCTGCTTTGAAGATTCACAGCAATGCTTTGCATCTGCTGCATCTGATGGAACGGTTGCCATCTCACATTGTATGGAAGATGGATCGTGGGGAATCACTAACGATAGCAATCAGATAATGTTGTCTCAAAAGAGCATTGGGTTAGGAACAATTAAAAGTGAAAATGAAAGGTATATAGCATGTTGTCTACGAGGAGGAACGATTTACCTCGTACCAGTAGTAGAAGGTATCGATCCCAGAAAAGACATCATGATGTACGCAACTCCAGTTGACTCAGCAGATTGTGGTGCAGTCCGCTATGTCCATAATTTTATCGCAGGTTTGGCTCAAGTAAAACCGTGGCAAGGTAAAAGGGAAGAAGATAACTCTTCGAGCATGAAGTGCGCTGCAATGATTGGCTGGTCTGGTGGAAAGATAGACGTATACGAGATGAATACAGCAGAAACAAATGACAACTGTTTGCTCAACAAACTTACAGAGAGAGGCACAACGTCAAAAATGGTTGAGATGATCATGAACATGGATGAAAGTCATCACCAACTTAAATCATCATTGTGGAAGCAAGCATGGGATGAATGTATGAAGGCAAATGAAGTAGAGACTGTTGCAAGCAGGGTTAGAAATCTAAATGATGAAACTTTCAAAGGAACGAGGTCACTAATATTGAGCTTGGTGAATGGTGCATGATGTCAATTTATTACAAATTCTGTGTTACATTTCACAACACTTCAAGTACATTGCGCACTTCTGGTGAATCTACATTTCGTGCTCCAGCATCTTTGGCACCAACACTTGATCGAATAGCTCGGAAGGTATCAGCTCAAATATAACTTCAAGAGGCGGGCAATACACGTCCGTCCATAACTTCCACCGGTCTGTGCACGATATGATAGGAACGCTCGCTTGTTTGCAAATAGAAGCCAATGCTGCCGTGCCAATTTTGTTCACAACTCCACGCCCTTCCGACAACACACAATCTGCTCCAACAATGACTATATCAATTTTGCCATCTGTAATTTGCTGGCGAAATTCATCATCAGGAAGACACAAAGCGGCTGATATATCAGTCGCCATTAGTATTCCTTCATCTCCAGGTGTAGATTGACTGCAAACAACTCTCACTTTTGCTGATGTATCATCATCGATTACGCGTTGCAAAATAGATTTCAAGGTAGATGATCGACTGAAAACACCCACAACAAACTCTGTAGAAGATGATTTTGTTTGGTACATGTTCATTAATAATTCATATCCAAGCTCAACACATCGATTTCCTTCATCGGTCAATGACTTCAGTATCTTGTTTTTGATTTGTTCTATCGTAATAGATGAATATCCCTTGTGAGTTAACTGTCGATCGAATTCGTTCATCGCATTTACAATCGGTACCATAGAAGGCCGAAGGATGGCGATTGATTTCGCCATGCTGAGGTCATCTCCCAACAACTCTTCGTTTCGAGAATGTGTTGCAGCTAGATTGACAGCCTTGCGAGCGAGAAATGCTGCACCATTGACCCTATCTTCTTCCCAATCTCTTATTTCTTGCGGCAAATCCAAATATTTCCCAGCTGTGGCATGATGAAATGCTCTCTTTAAGGATGGCACACATTTATCGGTCATCTCTAGAAAGTCACTGATTGCTAGGAATTTCATTTCATCGTGTTCTGTTCCTCGCATTTCAATACTAGACAACAGAGATTGGTCTCCAGCTGGTAGTTCCAAACAAAAAGGATACACCCTTATCATTCGACCACCAAATGCACCCTTCGATTTCTCTCTCGCAATATCAACGTGCAGACCGCCCTTTACCAGAAGCTCATATTCACCTAGTAACTCTCCTAAGTTTGTTTCTTCCCCCAATTCTCTCACCGCAGCCGCGAGAGGGTTCACATCTTGTGTATCTAAACTACCTGAAATTGCAGCGTAATGACCCGCGAACGTTGGCATTTGACTGCATCGGCGAAACAAAGCAACATGTGTCTCATCTTTGTTGCTTTTGCGGAGAATGAAAACGCTAACTACTCGTTTTATGTTGGAGGATAGCGTTCCTGTTCTCATGGTTCGGTTCGTACTTACTTGAAATAATTGTTTTGGAATTGGTTTCAGCCGCTGGGTTCAGCCGTATGTTCATGTATTTCCGAACAGGGAACGGTGATTGTTTGAACTCTATTGATTCCAAACAATGTGAATCAACGAAATTGCCAGTGCCGGTAGAAGAAAACGTGTTGTCGATTTACACATGTTGTATGAACTCCTACTGTAGACGAATGTTCTTATCTGAGATCTACTGACTTTTTACTATTTATCGTACGACTGTAAAATGCGGCCGAGCTTCAGTGACACCAGCGCCAGTGACACGATGAGAATGAGGTCAGTTTCTCCACATATCTTGGCCAAAATTCTGTTTTCGACGATGGGCTTCTGTGTTCTTACTAAGCGTGGTAGCACTGCAGCAAGTGCACTTTAGAGATCGAGGAATTGAAGACTGTAGACACAGCACAGAGCAGCAGAGTCCCTCTAGCCCCACATAAGCTCACAACCGGAAGAACATATCTCATAACACCTTCCAAGTGGAATTCTACGCCTAAAAGTGACATGATCGAGTTCACGACAGCTCTCTATTACTGCAACCTCGCGACTTGAACTTCACTGCAAAGTCCGCATCTTATTTACGACCAAAACGCTACATCGCGCATCTCTGCAACGTCTGCGGCGCCAACCTAGAACACTCTGTGGTATTGATCGATACACGATACATGACATTTCACTGAAGAGATTCGTGACATTCGAGCCCCGCTTACAGCTTAAACATATACCACCGACACACATGATACTGCCAATACAAGTGATGGATCACGAAATGGGAGACGAGCAGACGACTGACCATGCAACGATTGCATCGTCATCGTCCGACAACACCATGTCACATGCGTCTCCAACGCCAGCAAACACCGTCAAGGTGGCAGCTGGTTATGTGTTACAGCAAAGATTGGGTTCTGGATCGTTTGCTTCGGTGTACAAAGGCGTCATTCTTGAAGAGTACCGACGATCAATAAACAATGGGCAATCACCGTCGCCACAATCTATCGCCGCCATAAAGGCAATATCACGACAATCCAAAAAGCTCACGAAGAAAGTGCTTGAGAATCTAGAATTGGAAATTGCCATCCTTCAGACGTACAGGCATCCAAACATTTGTTGCCTTCACGAAGTACAAAAGACAGAGCGTCATATATATCTGGTTCTTGAATATTGCGGTGGGGGAGATTTGCAGCGGTTGATCCGTACACGTCAAAAAGGTAGACTAACAGAGAAACTCTGCCGTCGCTTAGTCAGAGACTTGGCAGCAGGATTGAGGTTCTTGTGGGGGAAGCAGGTAGTCCATCGCGATATCAAACCGCAGAACCTGTTATTGACGGGGCCGTTGCCATCAGAGGATGAAGCTGAGAACCCTGCGAGGGAGAATGCGAAGAATATTGTGCAGGGGATCGATTCGGAAGCGACGGATGTGTTCACGTTGAAGATTGCAGACTTTGGATTTGCGCGACATCTCACAGGAGTGGACTTGGCTGAAACTATGTGTGGTAGTCCGCTCTACATGGCCCCTGAAATTTTGGTAAGTTGTGTGCACTTTACTGCGTTGCAAATCATCTTCTTGTGTTTGTGTTAACAACTCTGTTGTATGGTTCGATTTGCAGTCGGGTGAGAAGTACGATGCCAAAGCGGATTTATGGTCCGTGGGAACAGTATTGTTTGAGATGATATCAGGAAAGACACCCTTCCACGGAGAGAATCACTTGGATTTGTTGAGGAATATTAAGACGAAGGCAGTAAGGTTACCAGCCGATGTCCGCGTGTCAAAAGAATGTGTCAAGCTATTGAAATTAACGCTTGACCGCAAACCTCATTCGAGAACAGACTTTAAGGGGTTCCTTGAAGCAAGTGAAGCCTTCGTAGCCCTTGGATGTAACGGAGCTCCGCCACCGGAAGTAAATACCGCCCTCGACGAAATGGCTCTCACTTCAGGACAGCACATTGTTGATAGGGGCGTTTGTGCGAGAATGAATCTTTGTGCAATTTCAGAAAACGATGGACTCGGCGAATCAACTCATCAGCAACAGCGTGATTATCAGCATGTGCAGCAGTCACCCATGACCAATTACATTCCAAACACGGGGTCATCAGCACAATCGCAAACAAATGCAATGAGCACTTCGTCACAAACCAACAGAGATTCCGAGAGTAAGCCAGGATTTGTGACACCTCCCTTTAACGCCGTACCCGCACCAAATCCACCCCCAGCCTTACAGACAGGCTTAATACAGGGAAATCCTAGACGAGTATCAGTGTTTGCTCCACTGCAAGCAAGCCCCAATATCTCCCCTTCCATCACTCCTTCTGGTGCGAGTCCTCCAACTTTCTCTCTCCAAGGTTTTGTATCGAAACAAGTTTCATCACTACCGATTCCAAGGCCCGGAGTTTTCCCCATTCGTCTTCAGGGGGATTCCAATCCTCGCAATGGTCAGCAGCAACCTCAGATTAGTCAACTTGCGTTCGCAAACAGTCAAACACAAACAAGGAAAATCTCTACCCCAAAATCATCGAGCCACGAGTCTTCGTCATCATCTGAGAGCGGATTTGTCTTCGTCGATCACACTGGCAGTAAACCTGGCAGTGGTACCAACTCTCCTTCCGCGTCGGGACTTTTGAGGTCTCCATCATTATCCCCTCGCAATTCATCGGGAAGAATTACAATTCTCGATGCAAAAAATGCAGGAATGCTTGCTACAAGCCCTGGTACTGGACGCGCTCTTGTTGGAAAGATGATGATGGGATCACCACCAGGGCGATCAAACATGAGCATGACGCCCACTACATCTGGAAAATTTCCTGTTTCTCCACGAAGTGCTCTTCGTCAGGGCGGCTGCTTGGCTCATATCGAAACGCTCGCCAGGATGTTGGCAGCCTCTGAAGACATTGGACGCAGAGCCATCACCGTTGCACATTTGGGAGATGTTAGGGCGTATTTGGCAATGGGGTTGCTAGTCGCTCAGCGAGATGAAAGTCAGTCCTCCTTGTCTTCTAGTACACCCATGGAGGGTGTTGTAGAAGGGAGGAGTTCGTCAACTAAGCAGTTTGTGTCAAAAAACAATACCATAGAAGAAGAGGATGAAGATGACTTTCCATTTGCAATGGCAACATCTTCTGAGGAAATGTCGCAGTCTCCAGCTGGTAATATCATGACCAACCTCGCACCAATCATCGGCAACGCAAGTAATGAAGAAAGCAATGAGGAGATGTCACCTTGCATGATCGAAGTTCACTTTCGGGAAGCACTAGAGTGCTATCTCAAAACTCTGTCAATGATGAAAGGATCTATCCGTGCTGCGCAAAAGGTTTTGAAGGAAATTGATGATATAGTAACCAATCTGTCGTCGCGTATGACTACAGATGCGAACAATCCTTACACACCCCTGAGAAAGCGATGCAATGCCAGTCTTGATTGGCTTCAAGGGCAATTCTCAGCAGTATTGGAGAGAGCCGATGCCGCAGAGAAGCAAATAACCAAATCGCAAAAGGCCAATCAAACGCAGCAAATGGAAGGATCAGGCACTTCTGTTTGCGTGCAGGAGTTGATATACAATCATTCTCTGAAGTGTGGCCGAGAAGGGGCGGTGAAGCAACTTCTTGGCCACTACGAAGCCGCAAGATCGTGTTATCGATCGGCTGGGCTGCTCGCAGAAACACTCTTGATGGAATCCAAAGTCGGAGAAGAAGACAGATCGATTCTCGAGGGTTACGTCCATAGTTTTGCAGATCAGATCATGGAGCTAGATGACCTGATTCGGGCCACACGTAACTCGCGTTTGAGTTCTCAAAGTACTGCAGCATCAACCATCAAACGGCTAAGTAGTACGGGAGCAAGTCCAGCTCTTGCGAACTAGCTTTGATTTTTGTTTGTATTGTGGGGTTATAATAAGTTATCGATGATGTCTTGTTGTAATATTATGCAATCTCAATGTGTAGTATCAATTCTATTCAGGCGGAACTTCGAAGCCTATCTGCATCTTCATGCCGCAACTTTGCAATTCGACATGACGAATTGGCCGCATCAAACCTTTGCACACAGTTGCTTGGTTTCCGCTAGCAGTGTTTGAGAATAGACAAGTAGATTCTTCTGACTGGAACCATTCTCCTTGTTTCAATGCACTCGTCAACTCAGGACATTCCTTTCGCGTAAAACCAGCTACTACCATGTCATTACCGTCTTGTTGTTGCTTTTTGCAATCCTCAGCCACGTGAAGACATAATTTGAATGACAAATTCTCTGCCCTTTCATCTTTTGTCCTCCTTCTTCCCCTCAATGCGAGCACTTGCAGTAGGCAATCTCTCATAGACCGCTCCATCTGAGCCCTTGCCTCCAATGCCAGCTCTGTATCCCTCTTGATCGCTTCGTGTTGAATATCCATGGGTAACATATTCCCCCCATCATGATTTATTGCTATATGTTTTGGTTTTGTATCTTCCCCGTAAATGGCACTGTCCATTTGGAATTGAAATACAAATCTTTCTAGAGTTTTGGTTGTTCCGATACTTTGTTGTCGGTGTCCTGTTGCTTCTCCTCCTCTGCTAATGCTTGCGACCTCTTCTTCTAATATGACCAAACTGATTGAATCCGCTACACCACCAATAATACTTGGCACGGCAATCTTCAAGAAGTTGGAAATGTAGTCACAAACTTGCGGCACACGACTACAATGAAATCGTACACCGAGGTGTCGATGATGAACGTAGGAGTCTGGAGGATAGATCGACCGTGAATAAAGTAGCTGATGAATTATGGATTCCATTGTGCAGCCCAAAAGGGAAGAGAATTGCAGCGAGGAGCTGTTGGATGCAGCGATGGCATTGCTGGTAGACGCCATATGATTAATTTCGGTCTTTTACTTCGATGCTATTATGTATCATGTCGAATTAGTGTTACAGACGTTACTACGAAACTCGGGTATGGTATCTACAATACGAGTTGTTACAATATTAATTAGAGGAATTATTGACCGCGCCAATAATTTCGTCGTTGGCGCCATAAAAAATAGAGAAGGAATAAAGAAAAAAGATAGGACCATGGGTGAATGTGGCGATAGAAATCTACATTACCATCGGTGAATTTTTGGATACATGCGTATAGGTGGCAGCAGCAGCTTGCTAACAATGGTGGTGGTGGGGAAAAGGAGGCAGCAGGCTTCTGCAGTGCGGCGTCTGACAGCAACGTCATCATTCCTGCTAGTGACTACTTCGGCATTGGTAGCGGTGCCTCGAAACAACATCGACCACCGCATCGCCTCTCTTCCCGCTAAACCAACGACCGCGTTATACGCCGCAGCAAATCCGCCATACCAACCATATCATCATTATCAACAGTCGTCTCCTGATAACCAGTGGCGGCAGCAGTCATCAACCAGCCCAGCTACACGAAAAGGAACAGGGGGCTTCGTACAAGATATACGATACGGAGAGTTTCTCAAACTGGTTGCCAAACGCAGAATAAAAAAGGTTACATTCAATTCAGACGGAACCCAATTAATTGGACAACTCGTTCGTCCCAAACCAAAGAAGTCATGGTTTTGGAAAAGAACAAAAACTACAAATGGACAACAGCAGCAATATGCAACTCAGCAACCTACACAGATACGAATACAACAATTACCAAATGATCCTTCATTACTGTCTACTCTGACTGATTACAAAATTGACATCTCAGTAGCGCCATCAAATAACGTTCCTGGTGCATCTTCTCCAGGAAGACTCTTCTCATATATACTACGCAAACTCCTATTTCCAATATCTTTATTTTGCGGCCTTTTCTTTTTACTCCGAAAAAGCGCCTCGTCTTCATCACCACTTTCATTGGCCAAGATGAAGCCATCGTTTAATTTCAATCCAAATACTGGCGTAACATTTGACGATGTGGCTGGATGTGACGGGGCCAAGTTAGAACTTGCGGAAATCGTCGACTTTTTAAAGCAACCGCAGGCTTATACAAATAATGGTTGTAGAATACCCCGGGGCGTGCTTTTGTATGGTCCGCCTGGGACAGGGAAGACGTTACTTGCGAAAGCAGTGGCTGGAGAAGCAAACGTACCATTTGTCAGTATTTCAGGAAGTGAATTTGTTGAACTATACGTGGGAGTCGGTGCCTCTCGTGTTAGAGAGTTGTTCTTTCAAGCAAAAAGAAATTCGCCTTGCATAGTATTCTTGGATGAGATTGATGCGGTTGGTAGGCAGAGGGGTGCTGGCTACGCTGGTGGGAATGACGAGAGAGAGCAGACAATAAATCAAATTTTAGTGGAAATGGATGGTTTTGAAGGAAACCCTGCTGTTATTACACTAGCTGCTACAAATAGAATTGACATTTTGGACGAGGCATTGATGCGTCCTGGCAGGTTCGATCGAAAGGTAGCTGTAGACTTACCTGATGTCCAAGGAAGAGTTCGTATTCTTGGCGTACATGCCCGTGGTAAACCGTTGGAGCCAGATGTTGATTTGGGCGCAATATCAAGGAGAACACCTGGTTTTTCGGGAGCAATGCTAGAGAACTTGATGAATGAGGCAGCTTTGTCAGCGGCTAGGAAAGGAAAATCGACAATAGGATGGGAAGAAGTGGATGGTGCTCTTGACCGATTAATTGTCGGGCTGGAAAAGAAAGGTGGCACATCATTATTATCACCGAAGCAAGTTGAAGTTGTTGCATACCACGAGGCGGGACACGCCATCTGTGGAGCCCTTATTCCTGATTACGACCAAGTACAAAAGATCTCAATTATCCCTCGCTCCAATGGCGCGGGAGGATTGACCTTCTTCTCTCCTCAAGAATCTCGTCTAGAATCAGGAATGTACTCCAAGCAATATCTCGAGAGCCAGCTTGTTGTTGCGCTTGGTGGTCGCCTTGCCGAAGAGTTAATCTACGGAGAAGATTTGGTCACTACTGGAGCTTCAAATGATTTAGATCAAGTTGCAAACATTGCTAAACGGATGGTTAAAGAATGGGGAATGTCTGATAAGGTTGGTCGCATTGTCTTGTCGTCACCTGGATTAGGTGGGCCATTTTTAGGGAGAGAGCTAGGATTGAGACAACGTAGTATTTTTGGCCAAAAGTTGCTGCGATTGGTTGACTCCGAGGTTGAGCGTCTGGTGAATAACGCTTACGTCAAAGCGAAAACAATTTTGACGGACAACTTAGAGCTCCTTCATCATTTAGCATCTACGTTGGTAGAAAATGAAGTCGTGACTGCGGATGAGTTCCAGATGATGGTACTAATGTTTAATGCAAAGGTTGTCGATTATAAATTACTGGGCGAAGAGCGAAATAGGGAGAAACTGCCCTTCCAAAAGTTTCCAGAAAAACTTTGAGTTCAAGACCTTCCCTTGTATACTAGAATGAAGGTAATGTAAGATAGATTTGTTTATCATTATGATATCGTTATAACTCATCCATCGCATCTAGGTCTTTGCCCAGAGAAAAGCGAAATAAGTGACCCTTCACTGCTTCACCTTTCTCATATCTTGGAGTTATCTCATCGTATCCCACAAGCAACCACCCAGCGTTCGCGGCTGTGTTGACAACGTACGACTTCGAGTGCGCATATCTTCCTGATTTTTGCAACTTCCACATTGAACCCTCTTCCTCTTCTATTCTTTCGCAGGAAAAAATGAGGAATGCTCCATGCTCGCCACTGCTATCAGCGAGCTTCGCAAAATTGCTCAGTAGCTTTGAAAGTTCACCGAAGTAAACAAAAACATCAGCCGCAACTATAATGTCAAACCCAACTCCAGCATCCAAGTCTTTCAACGTTGTCATTTCTAAATCGAGCGACGCTAAGTGATCATAAAGTGGTTTGTCGCCATCATCATCGGCTGCGTTCTCATCTTTCAAGCCACAGCCTTTACTCAAGGTGCATTTTGCAGCTAAATCAAGCATTTTTTTCGAAAGATCGATGCCAACTAATTGCCCCGAAACTAACGGTCTCAGAAACCTGCCAGCTAAACCTGTACCACACCCAGCATCCAAGGCTGAGCGATACGACGATTGTCCTGATATTGCAAGCAGCTCATCCGCGGCTTCTCCCACTAAACCGGGTACTTTGTATCCCAAAGCCTCCAACTTAGCATCAAACGTATCTGCAAAGTCATCAAACAAAGCAGACACAAACTCATTCGAGGCTCTGCCACTATCAATTTGACCTTCTGTCATTGCAGCCAGCATGTGCTCAGCTACCACGTTGTTTTGGTTCAAATCAACTGCAAGTCTTAATGCATTGATTGCATTCATCTTGCAAACATAGTTAGGGGACGCTTCATCCTTCCGGTGTTCCTTCTCGCTTCCGCTCCCCTTCACGAATGGTTCTACCCAGTCAATCAACAACGATTCCTCCGAACCTAGTTGGAGCTTCTGACAATCTGAAGCAGACAACTCTGACAGGACAGTACCGTAGCCATAGTAAAGTTTTGAAAGATACTCGTTGATGGCTTGTAGTTCTGCCTGCAAGTGTTGTTGTTCTCCTTCCTGAAACGTACCACCTTGATTCATATATGCTTCATTCTGTTGTGCAATTTTCTCTAGCAAAACAATTGCACGTTCGTAGGCGCGTCTTGCACCGTATCTTCCCATGAATTCTCCTACTTCCTGCTTAGCAGCGGCCATGTTTGCCAATGCATCCCATCGTTCTTCACCATCATTATCAGCTGCTGCGACAGCGATTTCATACAATCTCGCTGCCTCTTTTGTGACTTCGTCGGAGGTAGAAGAGTCCTGGAGGAGTAGAGCAAGATTGAATGCAGCATCTCCATCGTTGGGGTGTAAACTTAGAACATGTTTCAACATTTCTTTTGCCTTTTTAGTCCGTTGCTGCTTGATTGATTCATCCTCCTCTTCTACATTTAAATCGACCAGGGCACTGGCATAGTTGATTAGACAGTATCTCTGATTAGGTTCCAACCTCAAGCATGCCTCATAGCTTCGACCTGCCGAATGAAGGTTGCCCGATGCAAGTGCATTATTGCCTTTTTGCAAGTATGTGTTGACTGCCTCTTCGTTCTGTTTGCTGTTGATTTTGTCTTCAAAGTATGAGGAAGACACAAGCGATGATGGCATTGAGAGAAGCAGGATAGCGAGCAAGAATCCGACTCTTGGCTGTGATGGTGGCATCATCATGGTTGCTTGGAGAGGGTAGGTAAGGTGAACTTCCCTGATAGATCTGCGCCCCACCTGCCAATACTTCAGCCGTGAGTAAGTATTGTAGGAGCGTATTAGTAGGAGAGGTGGTTATGATGGGAGAATGATGGGTGATGGGTCCCCCCACGTAAAAATGTAGGGGCCGCGCCCGCCGCCCAAACTCAGCCCAAACTACGCCCAAACAACAAAACGCCGACGAAAAAAGGGCCCATCGCTACCATAAAGCGCTGTGAGAGACCGTGAGCCAGCCTGCGCCTGAATAACACATAAGCATAAATTAATAATGGGAGGCGGACACCATCACGTCACTCCAGGCTCCGAGCCCAGAAAAGACCAAGACCTCCAAGCCATCAAGGATGCTAAAATTCCCATCGCTTGGCGAGACACATGCTCTCACATACTTATTGGCTTGAATAAATGTCGCCGCGAAACATGGTGGAATCCGAACAAATGTGAGCACGATCGTCATATCTATGAGGAGTGCGAGTATAATGCTTATTTGCAGCGGGTGGAGGCAAAGGTCCAACATGATAAGATCAAGGCCGCACAATCCGACTAGAGAGGTAATGATGTGGTGATGGGGGATTGTTTGGGGGATGGGTCCTCCATGAAAATAAACGTAAGAAAGCGGGAATATTATCACAAATAATTAACAGTGTTCTTTTGTGAAGTGAAGTGAAGTGAAGTGAAGTGAAGTGAAGTGAAGCGAAGTTAGAGAGAGACAGGAAAAATATTTATTGAAATATTATTAACAACTTGGGAGAAATCAGGGGGGGAGAGATGGATGGATTATGTTGGGACCTACAGCGCATGTAATTATTAGATGAGCACAGAATAGATTATTTTATTTTACATCAACTTACACGGCCGCCAAAAGATCCTTACCACACCAAGTGTCAAGACAACTATCCACCAACTGTGGACTCACCGCCTTGTCGTCCATAAACACATCCACGAGGGCACTGCCTATTCCTGCACTTCTCACTGTCCCTTGCATTCTACCGTCTACACTTACACTAACTCCCTCCTCAGTGCAGTCAAAACGAAACACGGTACCCTTTGTCGCCTGACCTCCCTTGGCTGCCACCCCTTGAACAATCAAGTTCTCAAGTTCGTTCACATCGGAGCCAGACCCACCATGACGTGGCTTCACACTCTCGGCGATGGCCTCTGCAATTGTCCTTCCACGGGCCTTGAAGGTCATCTCTAATACGAAGGATGTAGTCGGCGATAACGGGCCAAACGTACGAGCCGCATTCCGTAGTGCGACCTGCGCTTCCTTCCTTTGTTTCCCATTATTTGGAAATTGTGACAAAGCTTCGAGGGCGGCGGGAGAAGAGTACATTGCGACGGCATACACATTGATAATGGCCTTCTTGCGCACGCCACAACCAACGAGGTATAGACCATCATCAAGTTTGGAGTTGAATGATACACCGGTTGCTTTTTCCTGAAGTGATTGT